>JBANAY010000003.1:4834411-5026857 GCA_037952775.1 Clonostachys chloroleuca | reverse complement strand
ACCCTAACCCTAATACTACTTTACCTGCCTTATATAGCTCTAGCTCTAATCTATCTATTACCTTATCTAGCAGGAGATATTAGCAGCTTAATCCTTATATAAATATAAGTATATATATATCTATACCCTTCTATACTACTCCTTCTGACCCTCTACCCTCTATTATTTCTCTCGGGCTAATAAGAATAGCCTAACTTACCTGCTTATCCTACCCTACTCGCCTGCTCTTCTATATATAGTTCCAGAGCTATTACAGGAGCCCTATATATAATACTATCTGTATATCTAGTATATTAATCCCTAACCCTAGTATATTTATTACTATAATTAGCCTACCCTGCTTCTTCTACTACTATAGCTTCTCTACTTTTACCTTCTATATCCTAATCTTACTATAGAAAATATTATATCTAAATACTGCCCTGACCCTCTTTATAGCTATAATTATCTATATATAGATAATTATATAACCTAGGTTTACCTATACCTCCTACTATACTACTATCCTTCTAGCCTAATTAAGCCTGGGTATATTACTATTACCTTCTTTCTTACTACTCCTGCTACCCTACTATATTTCTAGCCCTACTACTAAGTATATAATATTCTTCTGCTATATTAGGTTACAGTATATATATATCTAGTACTTTATAACCTGTACCCTGTAGAAGAATATATTCTTCTCCCTCAGCAGGAGTATTACTATTAGAAATACTAGCTATACCCCCTATAACTGTAAGATCCCTTCTAGTACTGCTAATACTAGCTGGAACTACCTAGTACTATCTAGAACTATATAGTATTTATCTATAACTACCCGGTCTAGCAGCTGCTATACCTATAGCTACTGGATAAAGTCCTGGAACCCCTTTATAATTACTGACTCAGGTATTATAAATACTAGACTAGCAATCTGGCTCAGCTCCTGGCTCTACTATATATATATCGAGATCCCGGCTTTCTTATACCTCTTATATATATTCATATATAGTATAATAAGCAGTATAATAACTACTATTACCCTGTCCAGGGAGTAGTATACTAGCAGTATAAATATTAAGCTCTTACCCCTACCTATACCTATAATATATACTACTAGGCTGGCCTCTACTATAATTATTCAGATTACCTTCTCCTACTAGCCCCGGAATACTATATCTAGCTCTAGTATTATCTGGAGCTGCCTATATACAGATACTTACTATAGCTAGTAAAAGCGCTAGTACTAACTGTTCTTATACTATAACTCTACTACCTCCAGTATCTACTTTACCCCTCTAGCTACTATCTATCTTCTCTTATATATATTAAACCCTATTAAGTAATACTACTACTAGCTAGCCTGTTTAAATCTAATCTACTACTATACTGTTCTGAATATTAGCTGCTGGAGCTCTTATATATATATTATACTAGCAATATAGCTCCTATACCCTATCTAGAGGTCTAGTATATTATCTAATATAGCCCTATTAATATTATCCTCCTCCTTATCCTCTAATATTTTAGTATCCTCTTCTATATAGAAAGCCTTATTCAGATAGCAGTTAGTAATAGTAATAGTAATATACTACTAGCTAATAATAGTAAGCTTAGCCCTTATATACTATTCACTATACTACTAGAGAATCTATTATATATAATCTAATAACTATACTAACTTAGGCTCTAGTACTACCTATATAGATCTATCTGGATTAACTACCTTAATTACCTTATCCGCCCAGAGAAATATACTAGGTCTACTGCTATAATACCTAATAATACCCTATACCTTCTGCTAGAATAGTAGAACTAACTATATATACTATACCAGTAGAGAACTAACTATATATAGTAGATAGTAGTAGATTATCTTACTATAACTACTAATTCAGATATTCTTATAGTATACTATTATAAAGAATACTATACTCTGGCTGTAGAAGATATTATAGAGCCTGCTATTAGTTATATTCTATATCTATACCTTACTAATCTCTATTATATATACTAGTATTAATAGTATATATATTAGTAAGAATATCTACTCCCGGAACTATAGTAGTATATTAGTATACTAGTAAATAGTACTCTGTTTAAGTAGGTACTCTTTATTATTAGTACTTATACTAATCTATATCTTCTGAAGTAGTATAGACTGTACAAGCTATTTAAATACCTAGCTATCCCCCGCCTATAGCTATATATTATACTGGTCCTATAGGAATAAGTACTTAGTTATATTATTCTACTAGTTATCTTTAATCTGCTCCTACCTAATCTCAGGGAGTCTATCTACTGTACCTATTAGGTTTAGTATAAGTACCCTGAGCAGCTTCTCTACCTCTTATATAAGTATATATAGTATCTCTACTAGCTGTAGTACCTGGAACCAGATTATCTAGTAGCTTATATAGTTATCTAACTACTCAATACTGCTACTGCCCGGTATATTATATCGGATATTTATCCTATATACTTATACCTTAAATATCCAGTCTAGTAGTATCAGCTCAGCTATAGGCCCCCCTGTATACCTATACTATAAACTGTACTATCTTAGAGTATAGTATACAGAATATACTCTCTGCCTTCTTATATATATTATCTGTATCTAATACCTATAAGTACTAGATTACCTGTACCTCCTGCTTATAGTATAACTAGTATAGTATAAGTATCTATACTACCTTAATAATAGCTGAGTAGATCTATATATAGTTAAGTACAGATTCCTACCCTCTATCTTCCTGGATACCTATAATAGCTAAGCTGCTTATTAGTATATTTTAATATATATCTCTCTTTAGTATATAATTAAACTAGCTAATTATTATAGTAAGGTATAGATCCTGTTTATTCTAACTGGGTTAATTACCCTGCTACCTAAACTTACTAGATATAGCCTCTATAAATTAATCCTAATAATTACTTTATACTAATATAAAGATAAAGGGCGGTTACTTATTATTAGCTATCTTATCTATATAATATATAATATACAGTAGCTATTAGAATATACTACTATACTGCTTCTATATATCCTCCTCTATTCTACTATTAAATAGCTAATTCAGCTTCCCTTCTAGAGCAGTTCAGACTACCTCGAATAATATAGCCTTATCTACCTTAGCAGCTATTACAGTTACCTATACCTAGTTAAGTATATACTCTATTACTTTCTATACTAACTATAGTACTATCTCCTCCTTCTGGATATTCTGTCTTATACTATAGAGCTTAGTAATAGATAGCCCTTATAGATATATTACCTAGCTAATAAACTTAAGCTATCTATTGGATTTAAACTAGTTATCCCCGACTTGAATTATTATCTGTATCTCTTATACCTCCTTAGCTGCCTCCTCCTTAAAGAGCTCCTGTACTCTTTCTATAGCTGACTTAGACTATAGATTATTAATAGAACTAGTAGTCTCTCCAGCTGTATTAATTCGGAACTAGCTGCTTCCAGCCCTTCGAGGAAAGAACCACTGGTAATATATACCGCTTATCTACAGCTAATTATAAGCCTCTGCTACTTTCTTCCTAATATTACTACCCTTCTGCTAGCTACTATTCTAATTATACTCCTTCTGTAGATAGATATATATCCCTTACTCTGTACAGATAATATACTAATATATCTAGTATTATAGGCTATTAGTTATAGGCGGAGAAATATATAGTACTAGCTCTGTAATATATATTAGTAGTAGATAGTAGTATAGTTCCTCTTGATCCTGAATAAGTTTATTAATAGCTTATATAGCTATCTTGATTTCCTTTCTCTGGATTAATATAAATAATAGATATTAAGCTCAGAGGTAAGATTCTACCTCTTTACTAATATAAGTATATTAGTACTACTTACAGATAATAAATAGATATTATATAAGATAGATAAATAGCTCTATTATGTTCAGTATAATACTATAGATTATATAGTATTAAGGTTAAATATATTAATAGAGCAGGTTTTAAAGGCAGTAGATAGTATAGGTAAGGATCTCAATAAGGCCTGGTTTAACTAGGCTTTTAGTTAAGGCCTTACCGAGATATCAGGTAAATAATATTCCTAGCAGGAATATCGGAAATATTAGTTAAATACTAAGTAAATAGATATTTTTTATAGGGTAATCCAAATTTCTAACTAATAGATCAACAGATCCTTAGTAACGGATCCTACCCCCTACCTTTTAGTAGCATAAAAATTCTCCCACCAAATTTCAACAGATCCTACTAGGAACTATTGTGGAATTACTGATAGGACTTATAATATTATTAATAAGAGTAATATAGATCTTACCGGTAGTACTGCTTATATCCAGGATACTATTATAAGCTGGCTTAGGAAAGTATACCGTAAAAGGATAATCTTAGGAGGTATATATAAAACTTCTATTCTTATTATTCTTCTGATAATTATATAGAATTTAGATAGTTATAGTATTAAATATTTTAAATTATTATAGCTACCTCTATCCCTAGTAATATCTATTAGGTTTTAACTAGTTGCCCGCCTAAGGAGCTCGTACTCTAGTACTACTACTTATTACTACTATTATATAATATAAAGTTCAATTCACTATTTTATATCTGTTGCGGTACCGCTTATTATACCTAAGGGTTAATTATATATAATATAAAGAAACTGCTCTTATTTAATTATATTTCTCTCTTTCTCTACCTACTATCCTTACTTATCCTCTTCTATTACCTTATCTGCCTTACTCTTCCCTACCTAATATATAATTCATCTACTTTATATAAAGAACCCCCTATCTATAGTATAATCCAGCACTACTTACTGATATATTCGCCTATATAGTAAATTTCTAACTAATCTATAATTATACCGGTATATTAGCCTATATCAGTAGCCAGAACAGCCTCAGTAACTGCGGATATCGGAGCCCCCTGATTATATTAGTCTCCTCCAGTTATATCTGGAGTACTACTGGCCCCTTCTCTTTAATAACCTTCCAGTCTCTCTACCCTATAAACCCCAGTACTCGAAACCCTAACTTACTGACCCCCGTCCCAGCCTGTTTACTACCTATAACTATACTCCTAATTACAGATCGCTATATAACCTTAACCTAATTATACTGTGCTTCTTTATACTATATATCTAGCTATAATTTCTATACCTCTGCCTTATTTCTATATTATATATCTATCTTCTCCCGATAGGCTATCCGCTAGTATAGTACTAAAGGAAACTAATAATACTTATAATATATACCAGCCCCTCCTCCTCTGGCCTGGTATAACTTAAATATCTTTAGCTATATAGCTATATCTTTTAACTCTTCCTAATACCTACAGTATTTAAGCTTGTATATATTTATAATCAGGCCCTACTTATAGAATATATAGAGTATATATATATCTATCCTCCTGCTAATTAAACTTCAAATACCCTTAATCAGTAGGTATATTCCTATAAATACAGCTTAGTCCTGCCTATATATCTATTAGTATACCTTCTCGTAATCCTCTTTAGTACTCTGCTCCTATACCTCGAGACTGGCTTTAATATTTTTAACCTGTATATTAGGCTTGTACTGCTACAGATAGCCTAACTTACTATAATATACTTCCAGCTCGGCTTCCTCGGTAATTAAGCTGTTCGTATTACTATATACGCTTGCTCTTTATATTATACAATAGAGTATTCCCCTCCTCTACAGCCTTAATAACCCCTCTTTAGGTAGCGGGGACAGGGACTAAAACAGCTGCCTCTTATCCTGATCCTGTAGTATTAATACTAGTAGTATATTAAGCTGATACTGTTTAGCTAAGTTATAGCTCTCTGCAGGGCTTTACTGCCTTATTTTCTGGGTTATTTAGCTCTGGGTTATATATACCGATATTTAGTTATATACTAAAGCAGTTATATTATATACTAAATATCTTGATATTATATAATTTAGATTAGATATATAAAGTATCCCTGAAAAAATATTTAGAGTTCGTAATATACCTACTGAAGCCCTCTAATTCCTCAGGTCCTACTTAATCAGCTACTACAGGGACTTAAAATAGAAGTACTTATCTTCCTCTTCCTAGCTGTATGGACTATTTTTAAACTTTTATTTATTTTATATTATAATATAATATATATAGAAATAATTATAAAGTTATATTAAGTACCGGATGTTCTCTTTATAGTATTACTATACTAGAGCCTTTTTACTATTAAGTTCCACCCAGAAGGATATTTAAATAATTATATATTAGTTAACCTGCTAGACTAGCTCCTTGCTGTATTATAAAAACTATTGTATTTCGGTATACAGCTATATATACCTCTTAGGTGCCTCGCGGTAGTAACTGCTTATAATTAAAGGACCAGTTATCTATATTTCCATTATAATGAATCTATAATAAGAGTAGAACCAATACAGGAACAAGTTTCATTTTTTATAGCCTAATAGGCTATTATAGCTATACTATGATATAAAGGTGAATTTTACCTAGATCTCCTTAATAATACTTTAATACCGCTCTACCTAAATCTTATCCTCAGTAGAAAACACGATAGCTATAAACTTCGATAGCCGCTTCAGTACTGCTTTAAGCTCCTCTAGCTTGGTAAAAAGCTCTTTACTGGGCTGCAGCTGTATATTACTAATCTGTAGGCTATCCCTCTATCCTTATACCCTTATCTATCCTAGCTAGCGAAGTATCCGATTATTAGATATCTTTATATACTCTGCTCTTGCTCAATCAGTCTTATCGCTCTGGCTAGGCTATAGAGGGGGATTATAAACCAAGCTTTATTACTATTATCTATATATTATATATACTACTACTAGCACTTTTATCCTATATAAACAACTTAGGATATAGGAACTATATTATCCTTATTGCTAGTCTAAGTACTACCTGTACTATATTCTTATACTTCAGCAATATACTGAATTACTATATATACAGCTCTACAAACAGTATCTCAGATAATAAATATACTATTAATACTAATATTAGCATCAGGTAGTACAGCGGATCCTTAATATTTACTGCTAAATAGTTTATTACGCAGTAGTAATAGTCCAGTACCCGCCTGTCCCCCTTAGCGAATAGTGCCTACACCTTAGAAAAGCCCCTGTTTATTAATAGAGGTATAGCTCAGAATAGAAAGGAGTATTTAAAGTTAATTCTCCTTATCTTCTACTCCAGCGCCTACTACGCCCGCTGCTATATTACCAGCTCGTACTTTATCTCCGCTTCCTGCACTGTCCGCCGGAGTAACCCTATAGGCCCTACTGGCTTTAAAACCTATACCTCTGTGCTAGTATAGCCCTGTATACAGATAACGCTTATTGATAAAATTCAGCTGCCTGATAACCCCGGTACCTACTTAATACTATTATTAAGAAGTAACTTAGTTAGTATTATAACCTACTCTTCACTGCTTACCGTTGTTATCTCCCTCGTACGCTGCTACTTAGCGATAGCTATATATAGTATATATAGCCAGCTCGCCTCCTTAGCCGCTAGTAATATCTACCCGCGCTCGTAGCTCGCTGTCTGAAAGAGCTCCCGCGTAAAGTTATACCACGTCCGTACCGCTAGCGTCTTAATATATAGCTGTAGCTGTTACAATATAAGAATTTTAACAAGCTACTCTAGCGAACTCTATATAAAGGTATTCTCCGAGTCGCTCTATACCGATATAGCAGCCTTATATACCCTAACCGCCTCCCCCGATACAGGATATAACCTGCCTGCAGTATCAACTAGGCCTGCTCCTCTAACCCTGGTTAGCTGCCTCTAGAGCTATCGCTATATAAATACCTTAGTCTATAATATCCAAAGCTTGCCTATTACCTCTATTACCAGCGCTGCTACACCCTGCAGCCGGGCAAATACCTTATTACCTAACTGAGCGAACCAGAGATCGCTATACCGGCTCGATACCACCCGATCACTATAGTAGTACCGGAGCTCAGCTATATAAAGCAGTATAGGCTGTCCCGTCTCCTTGTACCGCAGCTACCGTGCTATATCCAGGACGGCCCCCCTATACCTGGCTGTACAGAGGTCCAGTACCTCTGGGTCGATATACAGCTAACCCCTACCGTACAGCCCGTCGATAGTCCCCAATAGTCGCAGCACCGACTTGGGCAGGTAGCGCTCGAACCCGGTAAACAGGTATCCTCCAAGCTGATCCAGTACAGCTACGCCCTCTGAATATACCAGGTTAAGTCCCCTCTCGCCGCCCTCTACATACCGGCAGTCCATCTCTTCCAGCACAAGCTCGAACAGCTGCACGTAGGCGCCTATAATGCCCGGAAATACCTCCAGCAGTATAGACCGGAAGATATATACGTACGATTCATACTCGCAGAGGAAGAAGCGTATAAGCTGGAAGATAGGCCGCAGTACTGTCTCGAATATACGCCCCTCTGGCTGCAGATTGGCAGTATTAAGCGATATAACCTGCTCGAGCTGGTATACTACCTTACTGGTATTAATAGCTGCATTAATCTGGTAATACTCCCTTGCGAACAGTTTTAACTCAGCCGGCGTATTAGCTATCTGCTGGCCGCAGATCGTCCGCAGCAACCGCTCTCTTTTTCGTACTATTACTACTGCTGTATATACCTCCTTGGCCGGAACTGTTAATATAGCTATTATATACCCTTTAGTAGCCAGCAGATCGCGCGGACTGTAGTATATATTCCGCTTAATATTAAAGTAGCTCTGGAAGTACCTAAAGGATAGGACGTCCGCCCTGTTATAGTATATACTTATATTGCCCTGTATAGCTGAGAAGAGAGAGTATAGAAAGGCAGGTAGCAGGCTGGATAATACGTTGCTGTATATGGGGCTAAACGCCTGCGAATAGAAGTTATAATTACTCGAGCAGGTATACTCCTGTATAATCTGGTTATAATTAATTAATAGGTATCGGGGAATAAAATCACCGCCCTCGCTGTTATTACTGTTATCTTCCTGCCCTACTGAGCAGACCGAAACCCCAGCTAGCTTATATAGGACTGGGCTTATATATAGTATAATAGTACTACTGTTAATACAAATAGCAAGAGCGTACGAGATAGTAGTAATATTATCGAGATAGAACTATACAGATAGCTCCTCGTTAAGCTTACAGAGCCCTTCGCTCTCTCGAATTATCTTATCGTAAGCGCTTAAGGAGTTATTCTGCTGCGACAGTCTATATACAGAGGACGGGGGGCTCCGGTAGGGGCGTCTGATAGGGATAAGGCGCGGTTATGCCTATCCCTGTTATTATCTCCCCCGCTCGAAATACTACTTTCAGTATTACTATTATTGTATAGTATATATCTCTCCCGTAGCAGTATATATAGCTGCTGATACACCTTGATCTTAATATTAGTACTATAGTTGTATATGTGGAAGACTGGAATATACTATAGCCAGAAGGAACCCTCAGTATAGCAGTCAGCCCAGTCAGTCCAGCCGGTTATAAAGAGCTCCTGGAAGGCGGTCTATCGATCTGAGTTTATATATTAGCTGTACCGGCTTCCCGGCCTCCAGCAGGGCTTAATACCCTCACCAACAAGCTCGGCCTCTTGAAAGATATCTATAATATAGGCCGCTAGCTTATAAGCTAGTCCAGGAGGTAGGCTGCTTCGAGTAGCTGTAAGGTCCTCGTATTACTGCTGCTGTATGGCCGAGTTTGGGAGCTCTATTATAATGCTTATCCGAGGGTATATTATAATAAACTACTTCTCCCGGATCACAGCCTCCGCGATATAAAAGGTACAGCCGGTCAGGTCGAACTATATACCGCTCATATGTTTTATACTATACAGCTCCGCCTAGTTTCTGAATAATACTATAATATTATCAAGTATCAGCCTATCCCGGTAGATAATAGGAAGGCCTGGTTTGCCTATAATACTCAGAAAGTTGAGGTAAAAGGAGGGGAAAAACTTATTATCTATCTTAGCTGCTATACCGCCAGCGCGGGCAGATCTAAAGTTAATAGTATTTTTACTATATAGTATCTGGAGTATATTAGCCGGCTGGAATAAAGGATCCAGGACCTTCTCGATAAATCGCCGGGCTATTAGGCGCCCGTATTAGCAAGATAGCTAACTATTATACCTAAAGACCCGGATACCGAGGAAAGGGAGAGGATAGTTATAATAAATATTTATACTTATAGTTTCTAGATAAGTATTTGATCCTCTACCCTCGTATCAGCCGTATAGATGTCTTCAGTATCAGAGAGCTATCTTCTTTATCCGAAAAAAGCTCGCTATTAAGAGAGGTAATAGTATCAGTATCGGATAAGATATTATCAGAGAATTCATCCTTATTATTATACAACCTATAAGGGCTGGTACCCGAGCTGTTAGAAGCGCCTATCTTGTAATAAGAATAGAATAATATACTAAGAAGTTTATATAGTAATATATGATAGTTACCTTGCAGCTATTAATTTCAAACTATAAAAGAAAAAATATAAGTAGGTTAGGTAAGTCTTAAGGCTATAGAGAAGAGTATAGGGAGCTTCCTTCTAATAATAGGCAATCTACCAGGCCCTACTTAGATACAGTCTTATTTCAGCTCTCTAAGCTAGATTACTACTATTACTACTACTACTACTACTACTACTACTGCTTCCCTCTTCCCGATAGTAAAGGAAGGGGTAGCCTAGCTACAGATATAGAGAGATAGAACTAGGGGGAGAACAGGGAACTAAAATTAAATTACCTTAAAAGCTTATACAGACCAGGGGTACCTATATATATATCTAAATACTAGTAGCCCAGTATATACTATCTTAGTATAATATAATATTTCTTTCTTTTTCCCCAGATTAATAAGGAATATATACTGCTAGGGTAGGAGGTAGGAAGGAGACTGTTTTTAGATTATATATCCCTCGCCGTCAGACAGATACTACCCCGGTATTACCCTGGGTCCTAATATCCATTATAGTACCAGCTGTCTCTTACTACTACTACTCCTACTGCTACTAACTGTTACTTCCCTCAGTAATAGCAAAGTACTGCTACTAGAGTTAGTCCGAGGTATAGCTAGAGCCTTAAGGTATAAGTATAATAACTGCGAAGGCTATTGCACTGATAACAACAGGAGCGATAGTAGCAGACTACTAGTAATAGCGGGAAATAAGCCTGGTCGGCTATCATTATAAGAGCTAATCAGAGCAGTATCCTCCTGGCTAACTAATAGCTTACCCTTAACCCCAGTACCCAGAGCAGTATAAGTAGTAGTAGTAGTAGCTGTAGTAGGAGTAAGATATATCTTACTTAAGGCTAACTACACCTCTAGTAGGGATATATATCCAGACCTGAACCCCGGTAGGATACTATTATCCGTAATAGCGGCAGTATCAGCAGTGCTATTAGATAAAGATAAAGAGGTAGGCCTATCCTCTCCTGCCTTACTGAACCTTATCCCTAATACTCCTAATCCTGGACTGCTATAACTATTACTACTACTTTGGTAGTGTAATACTGGCGGGAGGAAGGCTGTAATAGTCTTTTCTACCGCCTGGTATATAGATCGCTCGAGTTCAGCAGCCTCTAGAGGCGATAGTACTATTATATCGCGCTTATTTATAGCTGCTCAAGTAACCTAGCAGCAGAACTCCTGAATAAGATCAGGAATCTGTACTAGGCTAGCTATACTCGGATTTACCTCTACCCTTCTCCTCCTTATACTATCTGTAGTTACTTTCTACTTATTCCGTAATATACCTATACTAAGTAATAAGACTTCCCTCCGTACTAGGATAAGCAGATGAGACTATATACTGTAGGAGAATCACTCAGTATATAATAGGTTATCTATACTAAACTTCTGCCTAAGAGCAGTAGGTAGTACTGTGTACTTATAAAATTTATCCGTATTCTTACAAGTAAAATCCAGCACCAGCTCCTATAGATATAGTACTATTAGACTTAAGCGGGCTATTAGTACTAGTAGTATACTCTGGTCTATATACTTCTCCAGGGCTGCCTTGAGGTAGGTATACAGCAGTATCTTATTCTGCTTAGTATACGCCTGCGCGCTTACAGCTGCTGTACTCAGCGGATCAAACTATATAATAATATAATATATTATATACTCCAGGTACTTTATATAGGCTTACTTAATACGGTAGTAGGTGGGGAAGCTTATCGTTAGTATATCTACAATGAACTTGCAGACTCAGGTATACTTATTATTGCTCAGTATTAATAGCAACCTGCCAGCCCTTATATACTAATAGCCTAGTCCCTTATAGAATACAGCCTCGGCCTCGGCTGGTAATTACTTCTTACAGCTAAATACAGCTACCAGATAGTCCCAGTTATAGTAGGTAATATAGGCGGAAGTATCTACAGGCAGTACCTGTACTATATTAAGTATCGAGCCTAGCAGCTAGAACCAGTACTCATTGATATAGTAGCTTACTAACTACTCAAATATAGAGATAGAGAAGGACTTAAGCCCTATCCTTATCTAGTACTATTATATAGCTATCTCCCGCTACCGCTTATAGTACTAGAGTATTATAAGCCGCTGTATTAGAAAGTGCTGCTTACTCCCCAGCTACAGGGACTCAGCAAGCTTATAATCGATAATAGGCAGATTACTACTATTACTACCGCTATTATAGCTGCCGGACTTAATAATAGTATTACTATCCCCTTCCTGGGATATAATCGAGATGAGCTGTATCTATATCTGCCTGTAACTATCAGGTATTATAAGGTCGGTCCGGTTCAGCTGTATTCGTATAGCAAGAGGCCGCAGTAGCCGATCTGTAATAACTAACAATCAGCCTCCTAATCTTATCTCCTTATCTCTTCTCTTTCCGCAGGCTCTATCCTTATAGCTACCGGTATAATCAGGAGTAGTAGGAGGAGGAGGAAAATACACCTTGGTTATAGAGCTCACAGGTCTACTATAGCTTATCCGCCTAGCTGCCGGAATTATATATAAACTCCCTAAGCGCTGTAATACGGTACTAGCCGGCTATAACCTCAACCGAGCTACTGTTCACCTCAGCCCAGCATAGTATATCTATCTTATTATTCTGCCTCTTACCCCGACCCCCCTCGGAGGAATCTCCGCATTATATATAGCGTACGTTATCAGCGTTACAGAGGTATAAGAGGCAGTTCCTAGGCTCGTAACACTGCAGCCTATTAATACTGAATACCTTATAAAGCTTATAGATATATATAGGCTCAATAGTCCGGTTCTAGCCCGTGCTCTATATTATATCCAGTATATCTAGCAGCAGCCTGCTTACTGCAAGGAGGTATAGTTTCGCCAGCTTGCTAATTAATACGCTATCTCGCAGGCTATCCTCCCTATAACCCTCTAAGGTAGCATGCTTCTTCTTCGCTAGCCCAGCCTTACCGCGCAAGGTATTATCCTCCTCCGCCTATCGCCTCTTCCTACCGCGTATACTAGTACTAGCTATTTTTATCTGAATACTATAGTAGTATAGCGAGGGCTGTAGTATACTCCTTGTAATAATATTAAAGCCCGGAGAAGGAGTAGTAATAGATCATCCGCTAAAGAGAGTACAGTATATAGTAAACAAAGGTAGCAGGCCAGATAGCCAAGGGAAAGACAGGAAGATAAGGCTGTGGCTTTTACTTTTAAGATAAGGTATAAACTGGACTACTGTTCCTACTATATCTAATAGCCAGGGATTTATTTAGTCTATCCAGACCGGTCTTATTATCCCTGGCGCCCAGGGGTACTAGTGTCGCAGGGATCTAATCTACCTCCTGGCTAGCTTATATAGGGTATAAGGCAGGATAAGGAGTTTGTAGTTATAATATTTAATAACTATAATTCCAGAAATATAGACTTTTAATTTTTATATATAACTTCTAGTTCCTAATATAGAGCTAGACCAGTATAATATCTTACTATACTATCTACTCTTACTACCCTCTATTCTAGCCTATAGGAGGATACTACTTTCTATATTATTCCCTCCTAAGGGGCTTTTACTATATATATTTCGCTCAAGCTCTAGGGTAGCTATTCTTAGTAGTATTAGTAAGTAGTCAGAATAAGATAATATACCCTGGTTCGTATAATAATACATCTCTACCCCTATTATATTTTTATTTATTTATATAGCCTCTTACCTTACTTCCTCCCCTTAGAGCCCTCCTGTTTATTCTTATCTCTCCCTCTCCTACCCTCCTACTACTACTCTCTTAACTGTTATAATTATATATAAGGAGTAGTAGCCTCTATCTCCTCTCTCTATTATTACTCCTGTCATAGCTATTATATCCACCTCTATAGCTACCTCTATCTCTATAGTCCTTACTTCTATAGCTATATTTATATTATTACTTTTCTTATATTCACCCTATAAACCTATCGTTCGCTATATCTGTAGGGGGCCTATAGTATTATACCTAATTATTAACCCTCTAGAAAAATTAGTAAAAATCTCAATCTTCCCTATAGGGAAGAAGAGGAAGGGTAATAAGTCTCTTCCCTATAGGGAAGAAAACAAAAGGGTAAAGTCTCTTCCCTATAGGGAAGAAGAGGAAGGGTAGTAAGTAAGTCTCTTCCCTATAGGGAAGTAGTAGTAGTAGTAGTAGTAGTAGTAGTATATTTTCTACCTTTCCCCTTCTCTTTGTCCCTAAACCTAAACCCTTAACCCTATTCTGCTAACCCTGCTACCCCCTTCTACTATTATATTTTTAACAGGCAGGAGGGCTATAGTAGTTCAGAAGTTATATAATAAGAGGTTTAGTATATACTAGGTAATAAAGTTATAAATAGGTTTTATAGTTAGGGTTTTTAGTATAATATACTAATAAAGTAGATTACCTGCTAGCAGAATTACCTACTGCCTTTAGCAGCCTGATTTATAAGGTATAAGTAGCTGAGGCCTTATTAAGATATAGTCTATATACTTACTTTTTACTTATTTATTTAGTATTTAATAGTAAGAGTTATATATAGTTATAGGATTATTTATATATATATATAGTAGTAGTATTTTATTATAGATATATATTAATTCTAATAGAGTAGATCTCGAATAGTATATATAACTAAATTAATTTATAATTACTATTTATCTTATTCTAGTTATATATTTATTTATATTAAGCTATAGTTAGCTATAGGCTTCCTATAATTACCCTTTTCTACTATTTATCTAGTTACTCCTTACCCTACTTTCTAATACTATCTACCCTGGGGTTATATTCTCCTATATTATATATTCAGTAGCTAGGGAGTCTCTAGATATAGATAGATATCTACTAATAGTCTTAAGTTATATAGTCTGTTATTAGGTAAAATTACTAATACTTAGTAGTTACTCCTTATTTCTATACTTATCTGCCCCCCCCCCCCCTTTTATCCTTAATACTTCTATCTATTAAATATAATATTATTAGTAGTCCTAGTAGGTTATCCAGTCTAAATATATTATAAAGGCTATTAGTAAAGATAAGCCCCTCTATTTATTAACTTCAGAGGTAGACTCTAAACTTAAATAGCTAAGGGGTTATAAGGAGGATATAACTATATAGTTATTCCCTATATAGTATATCTTTATCCTAGGATTATCCTTCTCTTATCCTGTAGCTAAGTTAGTTTATCTCCTTCTACCCTAGTATACTCTTCTCTCTATAAATACTCTCTATTTATTACTAGTAGTAGTACTACTCCTGCTTCCCTATATAGTCAGCTGGTATTATATATAGAATAAAGTTCTAATCCTGCTAACTATTATATAGTAGAGACTACCCTCCCCTCCCTTTATAATATCTCTGTATATAGGATAGATTAAGATAAAATATAAACTATTCTATCTGCTATATATATACTTCCTTTATCTACCTATCTCTAACCTCTTATAGAGGAGGATTATAAATTAAGCTATATATTCCTTAAGTCCTCCTATAAGATCTATCCTATCCTTATATATACTACTAAAGTATAGTATAACTATTAATTAATAATAATATAGTATTCTATAAGTATTCTATAAGTATTATACTATTATATATATAATAATACCTGTTTATACTATAGGCTAAGGCTGAGTAAGGTATAATAATAGTATAGATTAAACTAATAGGCTCAGATACTTAACCTATATTAATCTAGCTATCCTGAGATCTCCTAGATAGAGCTGGCTATTAATAGGAGGTAGGGCGCTCTATAGCCCTAGCCCTTTTATACTAGTACCTCCCCTAGACTAAATAGAGGGGAGCTACTGCCTGCTTATACTATTTATTCCAGAGGGTAAGGATAAAGCTAAGAGTAATAGTCTGGATACTAAGGATATAGAGATATAGGATATTATAAACTAGTAGGTTAGGTTCTATTCCTATTTTACTAAGTAGTATAAGCTAGTAGGTAGTAATAAGTAGGAGTCTTTATCTTATATATATAACTCAGATAATATATTACTAGGAGTATATAATAGTTAAAGGTAGTAGATCCTAAGGTAGAGTTTCAATCTGGATAATCTACTTTAGATAGGATACCCCCCAGGGAGGGAAGGCTAGGTAGTCCAGGCAGGCCAGGCAGGTCAGGAAGCAGGAGCAGGAGCAGGAGCAGGAGAGAGAGCAGGTAAGGGAGCAGGTAAGGGAATTCAGGGAGCAGGGCTAGCAGACTAGGCAGATCAGGGAGCAGGAGCAGGAGCACTAGAAGAAGAGGGAGGCCAGATAGGCTAGGCAGGTTAGGGAGTAGAAGTAGGAATAGGAGTACTAGAGGGAGAGGGTATATAGGTAGATTAAAGTCTAGGAGTAGGAGCAGGAGGATAAGCTGGTCTAGTAGTAAACCCGGGCCTAGGAGCAGGGGATTATAAGGTACTATTATATAATATAGCCAGAATACCCCTGGAAGGGTAGTATTAGTCTATAGCTTTCTAGATAGAACTATCTGCTTATTATAGTAAGTATATAATCCAGAAAGAGCTTATTATATACAGGCTGAGGATAGAGCTAAGGGTGAGCTATCTTAGTAAGCTACTCTGAGCAGCAGATAGCTATATAGATATATTATATAAATATATTAAGTTACTAAAGACTAATACTATAAGAATATATAATAAGAACTATACTATATTTATTAAGGGGGTCCTTAGATAGTAGATAAATATACTAAGGCTGGGTATTATCTTGCTAATAGAGCTGGTTATATATATCTCGGGCCTAATACTAGAGGCTGCCTATACTATAGGCTTTATCTAGAAGGATATATTACTTCAGTTATAGTATAGTAGCTACTTAGTATCTGAGCTAGTACCTGAGGGTAGTTAATTCCTAAGCAGGGTATATATACTAGATATATATAAGGATATATATAAGGAGGTAGAATCCCTCCTGGACTTATATCTATAGAAGGTAGATAGTACTATCCAGGAACTAGAGGATATAATATAATATATAGGTATATATAATATCTGCTATACTACCTATAAGACCCTACTAGATCTTACTATCTCGATATAAGGGAGGGTAGTACTACTAAGGCAGGATATTCAGCTTATATTACCCCCAGATAAGCTTAGTAATATTAGTATACTATTCAGCCTAGAGATAGGTAATATACAGATTATTATATTAATACTACTATTCTTACTTAGCTACCTATAAGAGATAAGTAAGCAGGCTATTATATTAATTACCCTAATTATCTAGTAGCTTATAGACCCTAGAACTATATATAGGGTACCCCTGTATTTAATAGCTATAGGGCTCTGGATCCTATACTAGTAGTAAATATCTAGCTAGATAAGAGCAGATATACTAATAGATAGCTATATAATAAGGGTTAAGAGAAGTTAAATTTACTTAAAATCCTCCTTAATATAAAATAGTATAGATAGCTCTTAATAATTTTCTAAAACTAGTCTCCCTAACTATTAATATTCTTCTTTATTTAAAATCTCCTTTAATATAAAATAGTATAGATAGCTCTTAATAATCTTCTAAAACCAGTCTCCCTAGCTATTAATATTCTCCTTTATTTCTAGCTCTCTAAAGAGCTACTCCTTAAACTCCTCTCTATCTTCTAATATTTCCTTATCCTTATCTCTATAATCTATTACCCGCTTTTACTATTTAACTATATTTATACTATTAAAACCCTTAATCTTAGTATAGAGCTTTACTCCCCGCTTAGTAAAGATATAAGCTCTAGTTCTATAATTAGAGTATCTTATAAGCTACTATATACCTTTATAAGCTTTAACTAGTTACTAGTTAATAATAAACTCCTGGGTATATAACTAGAGTAACTCCTAGATCTAGTTAAGTATTAATACTTCTTACTAGTATAGATAGTTAATCTTATAGATATAGAGATTATTTACTTCTTAATCTTTTTCTGGGAGTATATATAGATAGTACCAGCAGGTAATCTTAAATAGCCTATATATTATATTATACTTAGGGTCCCTGAGTTTAATACTATTAGTATATATTATAAGCTCGAGATCCTTAGCTTGGTTTTAATTTCTAGTTATATTAAAGAGCTTCTAAACTTTCTTCTATTTAGCTTATTCTAATTTATTATATTCTCTAAAGGGCTCTCTATAGTTATTAAACTATAGGTCTATATACTAAAAGAGAGGGGCTTCTAAAAGAATAAGCTAGCTGTATATAATATCTGTAGTTATAATAAGACCCTCCCCTTTACTAGGGATCTAGTATACTTTATAAAAAGAATCTATAATACCAGCCTAATAGTAAAGCTCTAGTAACTCCTAGTTATATAGCTGGAGTAGAAGTATTACAGATAACTATTATAAATTTAACTAATATATATTATTATATATAGACCCTACTTTTTCTCTCTAACTATAACTAGATTATTCAGATCTTATAATAATCCTTATAATCCTTAACTCAGGATTATTACTAAGCCTTAATAAACCTCTAATATATATATATATTTATTTTACTAGATAGAATACTCTTTTAGATAGTTATTAATATAATTATCTATATATCTATTATTACTAACTCTATAATACTTATATATTAATAGTAACTTATATTATATAGTATAAGATAACCTAATTATACTACTCAGAATAATACTCTAATTAGTTTAACCCTGATCTACCCTAGACCCTATTCAGTATAAGTTAACTAACTATTATAATAGCCTAGATATTATATTAATATAGGAAAAGTATTTAGTATACTAATAGATTATATTATTTATCTTAATTCTATTTATATATAAATCTTCTCTAATCTAGTAAGTAAGATAGAAATATATTAATATATAGTACTACTCTTAATACCCCCTAGTTAATCCTACTCCTAAACTATTACTATACTACTTTATTATTATCTAGATTAATCTCCTATCTATCTACCTCTAGAAGCTCTCCTATAATAGTAGTTACTTACCCTGGTATAAACTAGAGCTTAGTAGTATATACTTCTATAACTAGCTCGGGGTATAAGTATTCCTATCCCTTTACCTCTTAGAACTACCCCCTTTCCCCTCTAATAGCTCTCTATTACTTATATATCTCCTGCAGTAGTCTATATCAGAAGTAACTACTAAATCTCTCTATCCTCCTCCCTTGGAAGTATACCTACTTTACTAATCTAATCTATTTTAAGAAATTAACCTCTTACTCACTCTCTAGTAAATAGTATAGCCTAATACTATAATTATTCTCTCTATATAAGAAGTATCAGTCTATCTATTATACTAACTGCTACTAGAAGTACTTTACCTCCTTTATATCCTTCCTAACCTACTTAGCCCTGTAATATATTACTAATATACTCTGCTACTACTACTATCTAAATATCCTTTATATACTTATTATCCTCTCTTCCTCTCTATTACTTAACCCTAGCCCTTTTAATTACTTAGTATTAGTATATATATTATATACTACCTTACCTGCTTTATATAGCCCTAACCCTAACCTATCTATTATCTTATCTAGCAGGAGATATTAGTAGCTTAATCCTTATATAAATATAAGTATATATATATTTATACCTTTCTATACTACTCCTCCTAACCCTCTACCCTCTATTATTTCTCTTAGACTAATAAGAATAGCCTAGCTTACTTACTTATCCTACTCTATTTATCTACTCTCCTATATATAGTCCCAGAGCTATTATAGGAGCTCTATATATAATACTACCTATATATCTAGTATATTAATCCCTAACCCTAGTATATTTATTACTATAATCAGCCTGCCCTACTTCTTCTATTACTATAACTTCTCTACTTTTACCTTCTATATCCTAATCTTACTATAGAAGATATTATATCTAAGTACTATTCTAACTCTCTCTATAGCTATAATTATCTATATATAGATAATTATATAACCTAGGTTTATCTATACCTCTTATTATACTATTATCCTTCTAGTCTAATTAAGCCTAAGTATATTACTATTATCTTCTTTCTTACTACTCCTACTGCTCTACTATATTTCTAGCCTTATTACTAAGTATATAATATTCTTCTGCTATATTAGGTTATAGTATATATATACCTAGTATCTTATAATCTATACCCTGTAGAAGAATATATTCTTCTCCCTTAGCAGGAGTATTACTATTAGAAATACTAGCTATACCCCCTATAACTATAAGATCCCTCCTAATACTACTAATACTAACTAGAACTACCTAGTACTATCTAGAACTATATAGTATTTATTTATAACTACCTAGTCTAGTAGCTACTATACCTATAGCTACTAGATAAAGTTCTAGAATCCCTTTATAATTACTAACTTAAGTATTATAAATACTAAACTAATAATCTAGCTCAGCCTCTAGCTCTACTATATATATATTAAGATCCTAGCTTCCTTATACCTCTTATATATATCTATATATAGTATAATAAATAGTATAATAATTACTATTACCCTGTCCGGGGAGTAGTATACTAGTAGTATAAATATTAAGCTCTTACCCCTATTTATACCTATAATATATACTACTAGGCTAGCTTCTACTATAATTATTCAGATTATCTTCTCCTACTAGCTCTGGAATACTATATCTAGCCCTAGTATTATCTAGAGCTATCTATATATAGATACCTACTATAGCTAGTAGAAGTACTAGTACTAACTGTTCTTATACTATAGCTCTACTGCTTTTAATATCTATTTTACCCCTCTAGCTACTATCTATCTTCTTTTATATATATTAAACCCTATTAAGTAATACTACTACTAGCTAGCCTACTTAAACCTAATCTACTACTATACTATTCTAAATATTAGCTACTAGAGCTTTTATATATATATTATACTAGTAATATAGCTCCTATACTCTATCTGGAGGTTTAGTATATTATCTAATATAGCCCTATTAATATTATCCTCCTTCTTATTCTCTAATATTCTAATATCCTCTTCTATATAAAAAGCCTTATTCAGATAGTAGTTAGTAATAGTAATAGTAATATACTACTAGCTAATAATAGTAAGCTTAGCCTCTATATACTGTTTACTATACTACTAGAGAATCTACTATATATAATCTAATAACTATACTAACTCAGGCTCTAGTACTACCTATATAGATCTATCTGGATTAGCTATCTTAATTACTTTATCTGCCTAGAGAAATATACTAGGTCTACTGCTATAATATCTAATAATACCCTATATCTTCTACTAGAACAGCAGAACTAACTATATATACTATACTAGCAGAGAACTAACTATATATAGTAGATAGTAGTAGATTATCTTACTATAACTACTAATTCGGATATTCTTATAGTATACTATTATAAAGAATACTATATCTTAACTACAGAAGATATTATAGAGCCTGCTATTAGCTATATTCTATATCTGTACTCTATTAATCTCTATTATATATATTAGTATTAATAGTATATATATTAATAAGAATATCTGCTCCTGGAACTATAATAGTATATTAGTATACTAGTAAATAATATTCTATTTAAGTAGGTACTTTTTATTATTAGTACTTATACTAATCTATATTTTCTAAAGTAGTATAAACTATATAAGCTATTTAAATACCTAGCTATCCCCCGCCTATAGCTATATATTATACTAGTCTTACAGGAATAAGTATCTAGTTATATTATTCTATTAATTATCCTCGATCTGCTCCTACCTAATCTCAGGGAGTCTATTTACTATACCTATTAGGTTTAGTATAAGTACCCTGAGTAGCTTCTCTGCCTCTTATATAAGTATATATAGTATCTCTACTAGCTATAGTACTTAGAACCAGATTATCTAGTAGCTTATATAGTTATCTAACTACTTAATACTACTACTACCTAGTATATTATATTAGATATTTATCCTGTATATTTATATCTTAAATATCCAGTCTAGTAATATTAGCTTAGCTATAGGCCCCCTATATATCTATACTATAAACTATACTATCTTAGAGTACAGTATATAGAATATACTCTCTGCCTTCTTATATATATTATCTATATCTAATACCTATAAGTACTAGGTTATCTATATCTCCTGCTTATAGTATAATTAGTATAGTATAAGTATCTATACTACCTTAATAATAGCTAAGTAGATCTATATATAATTAAGTATAGATTCCTACCCTCTATTTTCCTGGATACTTATAATAGCTAAGCTGTTTATTAGTATATTTTAGTATATATCTCCCTTTAGTATATAATTAAACTAGCTAATTATTATAGTAAGATATAGATCCTATTTATTCTAACTAGATTAATTACCCTACTACCTAGACTTACTAGATATAGCCTCTATAAATTAATTCTAATAATTATTTTATACTAATATAAAGATAAAGGGTAGTTACTTATTATTAGCTATCTTATCTATATAATATATAATATATAGTAGCTATCGAAATATATTATTATACTGCTTCTATATATCCTCCTCTATTCTACTATTAAATAGCTAATTCAGCTTCCCTTCTAAAGTAGTTCAGGCTACTTTAAATAATATAGCTTTACCTACCTTAGTAGCTGTTATAGTTACCTATACCTAGTTAAGTATATACTCTATTACCTTCTATACTAACTATAGTACTATCTCCTCCTCCTAGATATTCTATTTTATACTATAGAGCTTAGTAATAGATAGCCCCTGTAGATATATTATCTAGCTAATAAACTTAAGCTATCTATTAGATTTAAGCTAGTTATCTCTAACTTAAATTATTATCTATATCTCTTATACCTCCTTAGCTACCTCCTCTTTAAAGAGCTCCTATACTCTTTCTATAGCTAACTTAGACTATAGATTATTAATAGAACTAGTAATCTCTCCAGCTATATTAACTCGGAACCAGCTGCTTTTAGCCCTTCGAGGAAAGAACTGCTAGTAATATATACTATTTATCTACAGCTAATTATAAGCCTCTACTGCTTTCTTCCTAATATTACTACCCTTCTGCTAGCTGCTATTCTAATTATACTCCTTCTGTAGATAGGTATATATCCCTTACTCTATACAGGTAATATACTAATATATCTAGTATTATAAGCTATTAGTTATAAGCAGAGAGATATATAGTACTAGCTCTATAATATATATTAGTAGTAGATAATAGTATAGTTCCTCTTAATCCTAAATAAGTCTATTAATAGCTTATATAGCTATCTTAATTTCCTTTCTCTAGGTTAATATAAATAATAAATATTAAGCTTAGAGGTAAGATTCTACCTCTTTACTAATATAAGTATATTAGTACTGCTTATAGATAATAAATAGATATTATATAAGATAAATAAATAGCTCTATTATATTTAGTATAATACTATAGATTATATAGTATTAAGATTAAATATATTAATAGAGTAGGTTTTAAAGGCAGTAGATAGTATAGGTAAGGATCTTAATAAGGCCTAGTTTAACTAGGCTTTTAGTTAAAGCCTTACTGAAATATTAGGTAAATAATATTCCTAGTAGGAATATTAGAGATATTAGTTAAATACTGGGTAAATAGATATTTTTTATAGGGTAATCCAAATTTCTAACTAATAGATTAATAAATCCTTAGTAATAGATCCTACCCCCTACCTTTTAATAATATAAAAATTCTCCTACTAAATTTCAATAGATCCTACTAGGAACTATCGTGGAATTACTAATAGCTAAATATACAGGTCCTCCTACCTACCTATTATACTTTATCCTTATACTATATATCTCTCTCTTTACCTGCTAAATTCTCTATATTATATTATATTTTATATTATCTTAAAAAAAATCCTTATTCTTTAATACTCTCTTTCCCTTCTCTATAATTTACTATATAAATATAACTCTACCTTTTCTCTATCCTATAAAACTCTTATTTTATCTTACTCTTACTAATTTTAATTAAATTAATTTAAATATTCTATATTATTCTACCTCTAGCTTTATTACTTTACTCCTATTAATCTTACTTATTACTATCTATAATCTTAAATAACTATCTCTAACTATATACTTAACTACTCTCCCTAACTATAAATTTAAAAACCCCCCTAACTATAAATTTAAAACCCCCCTAACTATAAGTTTAAAAACTCTCCCTAACCCTAAGTTTAAAAACTATATCTAACTATAAGTTTAAAAACTATACCTATCTATTTATCTATAAATTTAAAAACTATACTTACCTATAATTTTAAAAACTTTTTCTAACTATAAACTTAACTAAACCCCCCTAACTATAATTAAAAAACTCCCTCTAACTATAAGTTTAAAAACTATATCTAACTATAAACTTAAATAATTCCCCCTTACTATAAATTAAATAACTCCTCTAATTATATATATCTCTCTATATATAATTCTAATCTTCTTACCTTCTATTTTTTATTTTATTCTCTATTTTTTATCTAATTATCTCTTCTCCTTTATCCCTCTCTATTACTTATTCTACCCCTTTCTATCTAATTATTCTTAACTTTACTCTAAACTTTAATCCCCTTAATTATATTCTTAATCTTCCTTTTATTTAGTTACTATTATCCTCTCTATATATTTCTTCTCTCTATATACTTTTTTATATAGTATTTTTCTTTATCTCTATACTATTCTCTCTTTACTTAAATATAAAGTATATATTTACTCTTTCTATCTAACCTTTCTCTTTTAACTTTATACTTCTACTAATATCTATTTAGTACTACTTAGTAATATTTTATCTTTATACTTAATTACTCTAACCCTATAATTTAACTAATTACCCCTAACCCTATAATTTAACTATCTCCCCCTAACTATAATTTAACTATTTTCCCTAATTATAAATTAAAAACCCCCTCTAACTATAAATTAAAAATCTCTTTATTTACCTTCTTATATTTTATCTTTTTTTTCTCTTCTTTTCTTTTCCCCCCTTATTCCCCCCCCCCCTTTTTCTTATCCTCTCTTTTATATTTTACTCTATATCTATACTCTTATACTATATATCCCTCTCTTCTTACTTACTATCTTATCTCTATTCTACTTCTTACTATATCTACCCTTTACTTTTACTCTTACTATATCTACTCTTTACTCTTACTCTTATTTATATATATAAATATCTTCTCCTTAAAGTACTCTTATTAAATTATATTATACTCCTACTAAACTTAGTTATATTTTACTCTATACTACCTACTATACCCTATACCTTATACCCTACTTTATAATATCTTATACCCTACCTCCTCTACTCTATCTTTTTCTTACCTACTAAACTTAATTAGCTATTATTTCTAATTATTTATTATACTCTATACTCTACTTCCTCTACTCTAACTTTATCTTACTCCTACTAAAGTTAGTTACTTTCTACCTAACTAATTTTACTTATATTAAGCTAAACTTAATATCTATCTAACTATATTACTTTACTACTTATAGCTCTATATTACCCTATTTATATTATCTCTCCTCTACTTAACTAACTTTACTTATACTAAGCTAAACTTTATATCTTTTCTATTAATCTTATTTATACTATATATACTTTATATCCCCCCTATTCTACCTATAGCTACTTTATATACTATTTAGCCTCTATATTACTCTATATCTCTAAACTAGCTCCTACTGCTATTATATACCTTCTATATAATAGCCTCCTATAATATATATATATTTATCCCCCTCTTCCTATAAAACTACTTTTATTTCTCTAACTACTTAAAAAATACTTTTCTATCCCTTATATTAATTCTGAACCCCTTCTTTACTAGCTTATAGACCTATAAGCTATATAGTACTATAAGTACTACTAGTAGTACTTTATTCTTATATATATAGCCCCCCTCCTCTTATATCTTCTTATACTAGTCTAGTAGGAGCTTATACTTAAAGTAGTATAATAGTAATCTGAATATTAGCTTCTTATATATATCCTTATAGCTCTTATTACCTACTATCTTATACTACTATCTAGCCTGTCTATATTATAGCTTATTTAATATCTCTCCTGTTATTATACCTCTATAATAATAATAGATATAATATATTAGATATTTATCTATAACTTTATCTAGCTATTAGAATAATATCCTGATCTATATACTTTCTCTCCTACTAAATACCCTTTAAATTATACTATCCTTATCTATACTCTTACTATTACTTTTATTATTTTCTCTCCTGCTCTTACTAGCTAGTACCTGCCCTAATAACTTATAGTAATTATAAAGTATAGCTCTAACTATATTTCTATATCTCTCCCCTATTACTCTATCTATAAATACTATAATAACTATCTGCTAATAGCCTAATATTAATATAAATCTATCTATTTATATCTAGTTTACCCTATTAATAAAGCTACTATATCTATTAATCTACTATAGCTACTTATTATAAATAATAATAAACTATACTATCTCCTCTACCTGCTATCCTCCTCAGCCTACCTACTATATAAAGTCTACTAGCCTATATAGCTACTCTATATAGATAATAGTAATAATCCCCTTAATATTTACCCCTATCCCTAGCCTGGTTATTACTATAATCTAGCAGCTAGCCTGTTCTTCTACTTATACTATCTATATCTTATAGTAATCCTCCTTATTTATCCTGCTATAATAGACTAAGCAGCCTATCTCCTCTGCTATAGCCTTATACTAACTCCTTAACTAGTAGTATACTACTCCCTTCTAATAGTCTGTTAGCTGCCTGTTTAGTTACTCTACTATTTCTACTATCTGCTTCTTAACTGCTCCTCTTCCAGGCTTAACCTGTTTAACCTTATAGCAGTAGTTCAGCTTTATTATCTAGTTCTATACTATTATAGCTGAGTTTATTAATATCTTACTATAGAACCAGTCCTTAAGTATTACTAGTAGTATTACTATTAGTAGTACTATTAGGTACTTATATTAGTATAAGCTCTATAGCTCGCCTAGCTTAGTATAGTATCTAATATTTATAATAATTATATAGTACTTATTAATAAATATCTACTATAGTAGTTTAGTATATAGTAGTCTATCTATATAGTCTGAAAACTTAGTACTAGATATTATATCTGTACTTATAACTACTAGCTATACTATTTATAGTATACTCTCCTGTTTAGAGTATATTAATACTTTATACTGAATATAGTTAATACTTATTACTCTTATTTATATTACTAAGTTATCTATAAGTATAATAAATAGTACTATAATTATACTTATTCCTATATTTTATATTATTACTAATAGTATAAATAGTATACTCTTCCTAGCCCCTGTTATTAGTATACTAATAACTACCTGCCTATTCTTTAATAATATAATTAACTATATACTCTTAGCCTGCTTATCTGATTACTAAGTACTATTTAGTCTAAATAGTATCTATAGCCTGTCTACTATATTATTTTTAGTACTCTGCTATCCTTCTATACTCTGTTATTCTGCTCTCTTTCTAGTTCTTATATACTTATACCTAGTTACTAGAGCTATACTATTAATAGTATTCTGTTTATTTAGTATTTAACTCTTTTATTTATATACTTATAATACCTTATCCTCTATACTACTTCCCTCTAGAAACTAGTACTATAGCTTACTAATCTCCTTAAATATTATAATTATTTCTAGCTATAGTTTCCCTAGGAAGCTAATATAGATAGTATAGTACTGCTTTATAATCCAGGTTCTATATATTAACTATAGATTCTATATAATATTCTAGCTCCCCCTATAGTTAATTAGCTCGCCTATAATCAGATTAATCTTAATATTATTATTATTATTACTATCCTCTATCTATCCCTTAATCTGCTTTATTACTAGCCCTCAGATCTAGTATCCTATTTTAATTACTACTATCTAATATCTGCTTACTCTAATCCTAACCCCTATACTAGCCTATATTATATATATAAGCTTCCTGCTTAGCTATTTAGTATTCTATACCTATAAGCTACTATCCCTCTATATATATTCTAACTGCTTACTATATAGCTTAGTAAGCTTATACTCCTACTATAGTATCTATTTAGCTGGGATTAACTATAATATATATACTACTATTATCTGCTTAATCCTATTAGGTATAAACTATACTATCTTATAGCTATTATTATAGATTATCTTTATCTTATCTCAGTCTATAATAATTATAATCTGCCTATCTATAATAAATATATTCTGTATTAGCTACTATAAGTTATAGTACTATATTATTATTAGTTCCAGTCTCCTACTCAGAAGCCTGCCCTATATATATATAAGTAGTATAAGTATCTTACAGAGTAGTTATAAATATTAGAGCTACTTAATAATATTTTATTACTTCTACTAGCTATATACAGAATCCTAAATAGATATCTATATTAACCTTATTACTTTTATAGGCCTGGCCTTTAGTTATCTATTCCTTAGATTAGTTATAAATAATTAATCTGCCCTAAGCTGTACTATACTATTAGTAATATAATTTATATTAACTGCTTAGCTAACTATCTTCTATATCCCTCTGAATAATCTATTTAATAGCTTATATACCTCTGTAATCTAGTTATAGAGTATATATATAAAGCTCTTAATACTGATCTGCTCCTCTATATATACTACTACTTCTCTATTATTAGTCTATTATATTAATATCTACCTACTTATATTATTATATTAACTTTTACTATATACTATCTACCTAATAATTATACTTATAATAGTATATATACTAGTATATATCTATACTATATACTGTTCTTAGAATACTAGTATAGTATTAATACTAATTTTATTTTAATTTTAGAGCTAATTCTTAAATATTAATTCTAAAAAAAATAACTAGCTCTACTAAAGTACTACTATAAGTATCCCTATATATAAATATAGCTCTATATAGCTAAGCAGTTATTATTAAATACCTAGTATTATATAGAAGCTCAGTAGTATATTTATATATATATTTCTACTAATATAAACCTTAACTAAAGTAGAAATAAATAAAAAAATAGCTCTATTAAGTATACTATATAGTAGAATAGCTATATCCTTATTATCTATCTCTCTCTTACTATTATTATTATTCTTATTACTACTAATATTACTATTACTTTTATTTATTTCCCTCTTCCTACTACTATAGAAGCTATTATTATAACTACTAGAAAATACTACTCCCTCTAGCTCTTCTATAATATTATATAGTAAGTTCTACTACTTATTAGTAAAGTAGATAGCCTAGTACTTATATATCTCTTTATACCTAATATAATATACTCTCTAATAGAAGCTTAAGTAGTAGTAACTAATAGACTAGTACTTATTTATTAATACCTTCTTATCTTTATAATTAAATAGTATACTACTTAGGTTTACTATTATAATACTACTAAGCTACTAGAGTATCTCTATTAGTATACTATTAAACTACTAATAGTAATAGTCTACCTTATAGTTAAAGCTCTACTTAAGTTAGCTTAATAATACTCTTTTATAGGCTATTTACTTATTCTCTACTTATTAGGCCCTTCTAGCTATTAGTATCTTTATCCTTATCTATTTAGCTGCTTAATAAATACTTAGTAAGTTATAGGAGCTAAAGTACTTTATTTAGTCTAATCTCTTAACTTATAATAAATTATAATTAATATTCTCTTCTAAATTATCTAACTAAAGCTTTATAATATTCTTTATCTTAAGCTATATTTTACTATTAGTAATTATACTCTCTATAGTACTAATATTACTATTATTAGATATAATTATACTACTACTATTATTATTATTACTATTACTATTATTCTCTTAGATTATCTAGTACTATATATATTTCCCCCTATTTATATCTATAACTAGATCTCTATCTACTAAAACTCTACTCTACTATACTATACTTCTCTTTAGTAGTAGATAATATTATCTTATATTACTATTAGATATTAGTATATATTATAACTATATCTACTTAGTATAAGGAGTAGTTTAATAGCTATACTACTATTTACTAGAAGTATATCTTTTTCTAGATTAGCTAAGTCTATACTAGTATAGTAGTTATTAATATCTCTAAGTATATTACCTATTAATTAATATATCTATTAAAAGTACTTTTTAAAAGTATTTAGCTATAGTATAGTAATATATTTATAGTAAATAAGTATCTAGTATTCCTTATTAAGCTATATATACTTATTTATACTATATACTAGTAATATTTAAATACTAACTTATAGTAGTAATAATAGAATATAACTAAATAGTAAGTATTATTCTTCTTCCTTCCTATATGTTGAATTGAGAGACTATAGCCACTATAAGTTAGTGACCGTATCGCTATAAGTTAGCGGTTGCAACCACTAACCTCTAGCGGTCGCAACCACTAACTGTTAGCGATCGCTATCCCCTGTAACAGCTAGCCAATAGCGATTGAGACCGCTATCCGATAGCGACTACGATCACGAGCCAATAGCGGTTGCAGCCACTGAGGGTCAGTGGCTACAGGCCGCTATGACCGCTACGGCTTAGCGGGCTCCAGTTCCTCTTTAGGGCTAGGAGCGTCAGCAGCGTTATTTATAGGTTATTAGGCTATATTAGCCTAAATAAGGGTCTAGAAAATTCAGGAAAAAATCTGAGTAACTTCTAGTAGCCTAACCTATACCCAAGCTACCCTATAACCAACCTACCCTAGACTAGACCTTAGATCTTAGATATCTCTTTCAGCTTTAAAGATAAGATATCTAATATCTATACTTAACTGATCAGCTTAACTAGCTCTTTCAGATAAAAGTGGGTCTTAAAAAGGTTATATATATCTATCTTATGGTTTGGTAGTTGTGAGTCGATTTTTTAGATTTCCTATAGTAATGAATTTTGCGGAAAATCAAAAGTGGCCCGGGAAGCTGCTGTAGCGGGTTTTAGAGTAGTTTTTAGTCGGTAGACCTATGAGAGAAATTGGTATATTTTTCCGGTTCCTCTCACCAAAATAAGATCCTTTTGCGCTATAAAATGCACTATAAACCGAGTTTCTAGTGTGAAGTTTGACTAAGTTATAGAGGAGTGTTCGCTATAAGTTAGAAGCTAAAATTTCCACTGCTGCTAGTTATAGCGGTCTCAAGGCCTAATACACCTTGTAGGCCACTGTAATTTCAACACTATATATATCTATTACCTACCCTCTTTTCCTCTTTACCTCTGTAACCCTATATTATAACCCTATATAACCCTATATAACCCTGTATAACCCTAACCCTAAGTTACCTATAACCCTGGAGTACTGACTAATCAGTAACTCAGCCTAGTAGTAAATAATTCTATAGAAATAAAACTACCCCGCTTACCTATTTATATAGATAATTCTAGCAGAATCGCCTGTAAATAATACCTAGGGTAGCCTGGGTATAGGTTAGGTTGTTAGAAGTTACTCAGATTTTTCCTGAATTTTGTAGACCCTTATTTAGGCTATTATAGCCTAATAACCTATAAATAATACTGCTGATGCTCCTAGCCCTAAAGGGGAACTGGAGCCCGCTAAGCCGTAGCGGTTATAGCAGCCTGTAGCTACTGACCTATAGTGGCTACAACCGCTATTGGCTAGTGATCGCAATCGCTATCGGATAGCGGTCTCAATCGCTATTAGCTAGCTGTTACAGGGGATTAGCGATCGCTAACAGCTAGTGGCTATAGTCTCTCAATTCAACAGTTATATCCTGACCTACCCTAGACCTCCGTCCAGTGTAAGTCGCCCAACTGTTATAATAGGAAGTAATTTAATAATTATATTATTATTTATTAGAAATATATTCTTTTCTAGATTAGCTAAATCTATATTAGTATAATAATTATTAATATCTTTAAGTATATTACTTATTAATTAATATATCTATTAGAAGTATTTTTTAAAAGTATTTAACTATAGTATAATATTATATTTATAATAAATAAATATCTAATACTCCTTATTAAATTATATATACTTATTTATATTATATACTAATAATATTTAAATACTAACTTCTAATAATAAATACTATTTTTCTTTCTTTCTATATATATCTACTATTTACTCTCTTTTCTTCTCTTAACTCTTATAACCCTAAGTTAAAACCCTATATAACTCTATATAATTTTATATAATTCAAATCCTAAGTTATTTCTAACTCTAGAGTACTAACTAATTAGTAACTTAGCTTAATAGTAAATAATTCTATAGAAATAAAACTATTCTATTTATCTATTTATATAGATAATTTATTAGAATTATCTATAAATAATATCTAGAAAGAGCAGTTTTATATAGAATATATTTTCTTCTATTTCTTTTATAAATCTATTATAGAAACTAGTATAAAGTTTAATTAGTAATTAAAAGATTATTTCTACTATTACTAGATAGAAGTAGAGATAGTAGAATAATAGTATATATATTATTATAATACTATATAGAAAGATATAAATTAGAATAGTATAAAATAAGATTTAATAAAGAAGTTATAATTAATAGATAATTTATAATTATCTTAGAAAGAATAAAGATTATAAAATAAATAGAGTTTATACTAAAATTAAAATAAGAAAATACTATATTATACTTACTCTATATCTATTTATAATTACTCTATTACTATTATTATATATAATAGTTAGGTAACTTATACTAAACAGGGGTCTAGGGTAGATTAGGGTTAAACTAATTAAAGAGTTATTCTGAGTAGTATAATCAGGTTATCTTAGGCTATATAATATAAGTTACTATTAATATATAAGTATTATAGAGCTAGTAATAATAGAAGTATAGATAATATTACTATAAGTTAGTAACTTTATTAATAACTATCTGAAAGAGTATTCTATCTAGTAAAATAAATATATATATATACTAGGGGATTATTAAGGCTTAGTAATAATCCTGAGTTAAGGATTATAAGGATTATTATAAGATCTGAATAATCCAGTTATAGTTAGAGGAAAAAAGTAGGGTCTATATATAATAGTATATATTAGTTAAATTTATAATATTATAGTAATCTATAGTTATATAAATATTATAATATAGTAGTAAAATAAATAGATTAAAAAATAATTTTATTAGAATAATATTTTATACTATTATATTAGAAGGAAAAAGGGATTTAAATAGAAGAGTATATTAAAAACTTAAACTTAATAGGAAATTAAGCTAGATTTAATAAGAGATAACTATAGTAAGTTAAACCTCTAACTAGTATACTATAGTATTATATAAGGGAAGAGAAAAAGTTAAAAGAAGAAATCTATTCTTTTCCTCTCTAAGAATATAAACTTAAAAGCAGATATCTATCTACAGCTACTATAGGGCTAGTCTATTATATAGCTCTATAATACTTATATATATATTAATAGTAATTTATATTATACAGTTTATAATAATCTAATTATACTACTCAGAATAATAGTCTGATTAATTATATCCTGATCTACCCTAGACCTCTATCTAGTATAAGTCGTCTAACCATTATATTAATCTATAAGCAGGAGATATTTCCGCCAAGCGATCATGGAGATAGCTCTGTCTAGGGCATATTTATCTTCTCCTGATATTAAAGCCACCCTTGGCATTATTATATATCTTTCCTTGCTGTCCCTTCTCTTTTCACTAGCGGGAGCATGTAAGTGTTTTTATTCGAATAAGTATTCTGTCGTTCCGGATTAAAGAAAAGATATATAGATCCGCCTTCAAGGTCTATAGACTCGTTGCATGGATTGAACTAAAATGATCCAACATAAAATCATACAGTCAAATAGTCTGAAACTGAAATTTGGTACATTGCCCCCGGAGCAAACCCAATGTTAAAAGTGAACATAACGGACAGTACACTGTTCCTTTGAGAGAAGTTAAAAGAACCAGCACGATATATTGGTCCTAGGATATATTGGTCTTAGAAATAATCTTAATTTCAAACAAGCACACTTAACTAACAATAGGTGAGTAAAAGTAGTAAAGGCAAGACGATAGGGGATCTATTCTAGATAATAACCCTCCCGACAGACGTTCGTGTCCATATTTGAAGACTGACTGCAACGTTTGAATGTTAAGGAAAACCTCATCAGGAGCGAACTTCTCAATACTTCCCAATACCACTGACAGAGACTGGCGGCTAAACTATCTTCGCCCACGCAATAGTAGCTCCGAGGCGGTCGCCAGATTCATAAAACAAGTACGTCTTGTCTCCAACGGTGACGATTTCAGGGGACGCCACACGCCCGACGTCTTCACCATTACCGCTCGATTTATGCAGCAAGATTGGCTGGGAGCCAACTTTTCGAAGCGTCTTGTCAATAGTTCGAGCGTACGAATTACCGCTGGAGGCGTGGTATATGACATAAAGCTGCCCTTTCCACTGCCAGAGACTTCCTCCTGAGACATTGGCACCCTCTTCGGGACCAGGCTCAACAACGTAGTCGGGGTCCACGGTCCAAGTGCGCCCATCCTTAGACTCGGCCAAGCGAATGCGGCGCACATTATCACGCTCGTTGCCCATATAAAACATGCCATAAGCGTATCCGGAGGCCGGATTGCGGTGTGTAAAGACACGCGCATAACTCGTCTCTGTCACGTTCGGCCCTCCCATACTGTTGTTCACGGCAACGCCTCCGTAATCAAAGTTGACCCCGTCGTCGGTTTCTGCCCAGCGAGTCTGGGAGTTGCTCCCGTGAAAGTACACGAACAAGCGGCTGGTCTCTTTGTTCCATTTTGCATCTGGACTGGAGACATGGGGCACCGAGTAGTGCCCCGACCATACGTTCTTAATGACTGGGTTGTTGGCGTACTCGGTCCAGGGCCCGTCGGGGCTGTTGGCATACATGAGCGAGATGCCGCCGGGATCGTCATGAGGGGCGTAATACAAATACCACGCTCCAAGGGGTTTTTTCAGGTAAATGCTAGCATGAAATACTGAGGGGAAAATAAATTCGTTGGTCGGGTTGTACTGAAGCTTGCTTTTGTCAGTCACCACTCCCTGGTACGTGAACACTGGCCATCCATCTGGCTGCGGCGCCACCTGGGCAATCGCGGCGGTCGTTATAATCGCCCTTATGAGCATACGTAGAGTAATCGCTGCCTTCATGGTGTATACTGGTTTCTCTCCTAGTCGGGTTAGGACCGCAAGTTGCCGTCTCTTATCCTAAAGTTAAAGATTTGTTAACGCGATGGTTGGATTGATTGTTGCGTATATACCACTCCCACCATTATATCTTATTCGCTTTGTGTTGTACTTATACATCCATTTTGTTCCTGCGAGCGTTTCGGTTACGAACCGATGTTCCCCGAGGAGTGTGAACCAAAATCCTCTGGAGATCTGACCAGTTTCAGGCTCCAGTGAAGTTCTTCCTTTTGTCTATCTTATCCACTTTATATTATGGGGGAGGCGCGCTACTAGGCCATTTACAGGGCTGCTCTGACATCGGCAGATAACCAAAGAAGTATTGCCGAATCATCCCTGATGAGCCTATCAATATTTCTCCTTGAGGCGTAGTTATCCGTGCACTCAGTTGGGGTGAGCGACCGAAAGATCTGCGAATGGAGATCAAATGAGCGGAAGATGGAAGAAGGGGAGGCTTCTCTTAACTGCGTGACTGAATGCCACGAAGCTGACGCTATACCCCTAACTGATGAAACTAGTGTCAATCTTCTTAGTGTATGTAAGATGAACAAGGGTACAAGGGGCCCACTGTGGGATTGCTCTTTCTGGTATATCAATGTTCATCTTATCATCACTTGAGAAGAGATCACTGTGTCAAGCCTGTCGTCGAGCTACCCAATGCCTCTCGGTAAGCAACCCAAAGAGCACTTCTCCTTTTCTAAGATCACTGTCTTGTCTCTCAACCTGGAAAACTGACACAAGCTTCCATAGGTTCTCTAGAGACGGAGAGTAAGCCTTAGCCACACTCAGAATATGTGGACTTCAAGTTCAGTGCATGTCGACAAATGCGGACTGATGATAAGCACTTACCCTCATTTTCATCATAATAGCGCCGTTAAAACTGTATGAGAGGCCTGTGCGTTAATTTTGCCGTGTAAGTAATAATTTTTTTTTTTTTTTTTTTTTTTTTTTTTTTTTTTTTTTTTTTTGAATATAATACTTGGAATAGAAGAGAGTAATTGCCTGATAATAATTAATCACAGTCCTGCTAATCACCTATCTTAATATTGAAATCAATATAAAAATAACAGGATAAAATCAATGGCCAAAATGATATAATCCTTAAATATAGAACAGATATATAAATCTGCGAATAATCGCCTCAGGATTCTGTAACTACACTGCGCCAGTAGATACTACACGGCTTTAAGAGCCTATCAATCGCTTAGTTCCCTAATAATCTGTCTCAAGGCGCGCAGCAGTGAGTCGAAGAGGGACTCCTGAACTATAGGCCTCCAACATGGTTCCGTTCCCTGTATACATCGCGACATGATAGATTTGCTGGCACTAGTGGTATCATGGGCATAGAAGAGAAGATCGCACGCGTTGAGATGCAATGCCTCCACCTTGGCACCAAGCGTTGACTGTGCCTGTGGCCCAGAGTCGCGGGGAATCACAATGCTGTGCGAATTGTACACCGTGTGTATGAAGCCTGAGCAGTCAAAGGCGAATCCAGAGGTCCCACCCCACAGGTAAGGTAAGCCTGTGAACAATCTTCCGGTCTCAACAATGCCCTGACCTGTAGGGCTAGGAATATCTGAGCTATACTTGTACGTCGCGACGTCGGCTCGGTTCAAGTAGGCGATCCCGCCCGGTATGGCGACTTACGTCGCGTTGGAAAGCTGAGTGATCAAAGGTAGCCGAGCATTGAAAGCAATGCCCATAAATTTGTCCGGCAGCTGGGCGTCTCGGAAGAGTGGTGCAATTTTAGGCCTCGTCACTTGTGCGAAAGGCTGCGTCTGCATTAGAGTGCTATAATAGTCGTCATCCGTTGACACGTGAGAGGAGGGAACCCAGTCCGGGTATCCGATCTGGGGTTTAGTGGTTGGTACGGGCTGATCAGGGGCGGCGATTTTGTACCAATCGCCCTGGGTTTCCGTTATAATGACTCGAGATCCATAGAGAACCTTGGCCTCTGTGCGTGAGGTCGCACTCAGGTCTTTGAACTGGTCTACCGTCATTGAGTCCAGCCATTCCTGGACTCGTACCGGGCTGCTGAGCGCAGGTGCATCCATAGCACGGGGCTTGCTTTGGTCCTTCCAAGTTGTCGAAACCGACACATTTACAAAGCCGAATTTCGAAACTTCCGAGTCCCGATCACTGATCATTGGCAGTTGATATATTTATCTGCTAAGAAACCGGTTCAAGAATAGCGAGATAACACATCGATGGGGAGCGGGCCCATGCTGATAAGAGCCTTTGATATTGCCAATTACACCGGCCCTTCTTAGAGCGACGTCGGGTTATCCGTTGTGCTCGAGGATGAGAATCAGCCGAAGGTGGTTCCGTGGTTCCGGGTGTACCTAATTATACATGGGTGCCCACGAAGCGATAGAGAACGAACCGATCTCGTGGTTCAATACACATCAGCTTTTCCTTAGCCCCTCGCCTACAAGTCCCGAGTCTCTTATTGTTCAATTCTCTATGCAGCTCGTGAGACTGAGGCCACCACCCCGGGGGTTTTAGATGCACAGAAACGATTTTGTGTGGCCCTTGGCAAGGCCATAGACTGGATTCTCCTGAATGATGCTGAATCATTCCAAATGAGCTGGCACAACTTTTTCCTAAAATTCCAGTCGATATTCTTGTCGCTTTGACCAATCTATATCGCCGCAAGGATATGTGGACAACCCCTACGGTGTCTCGCAAGGGATTCGAGCGCTGGCAGAAAGGTATTGCCGACGGGCTTCTCGTCGAAAAGCTATTTCGCTACGAAGCGATTGTCAACAATGGGCTGGCTTCAGAAGAACGAAGCCGAAAGCTTTTGCAAGTTCAGCTAACATAAACTATAAAAAGCTTACAGGCGAGAAGGATATATAGGCCGCGTATTAGGTAAATACTATTTAGTTCATGGGATATTGCCCATCAGTCTAGCATTCAACTTGGGCCGTACCACAACATCATAAGGCAAGGACTTTTCTAGTCGAAATCATTTGTAATTTTAAGGCCACGCACTATTATGTTAACCACAGGAGCCTAGCATGTCTTCGCTCTCAAACAACTGTGTCACCCACTCTTCAATATCCCACTAATTTCCCTCATGAGTCTCTACTCCTCCACTTTCCGTTGCAATAGCGATTCCTAGGTCCTCGACTTCTTTTAACATGTTCAGATGTCCCTTTGCAGCCAAGCTTCCACATTTAATTATATAAGTAAGGACACTTTTACTCGACTGATATGTTTTATATCATCCGGTGTCTCTTTGAAGCGGTGTGGTCAGTTTTAGCATATGAATTAACTTACTGATTAGACCAGCGGACCGTACGTTGATCATGATGAGCACATTTAACCACGCTGACTTAAGGCAGTTGTTATTGATATATTCTAGATCTTCCTGGGGTGCATTTGATTTCTCGTCTGAGAATAAACAAGCTACTTGTCTTAGAATAAGTGGCCGTAGTAAAAGCAGTATGCACTGAGTTATATATTAGCAGTGCGAATTGCGTATGGAAGCAGATAGCTCGTTCGAAGTTGCATGCCTTACATGGTTGAAGCGCAGGTGCATGTTAGCTAGGGAACGCTTGAAGGGCAGTGATTTTGTACGCTCATTTGTATCATTTCCAGTCTCAGAAACCATATGAGCTGGTAAGCTTTGTCTCCAGGATGCAAGTCTTTGCAGATTGAGACGAAGCACAGTTTTGATGTCTTATGCATCGTCAAGGCCGACGTGAGACACGCTCTTCAAATTTCTTGTTTGAATTATAGTGAGCTGTATACGGGCAGTTAGAAAGTCGGCATCGCTGAACTCCTCGATCTCATCTGGTGAATCTTCAGTTTGCTTAGCATATGCAAGGTCGGTTTGATCAACCTCAAGGGCAGGCGGCAAGCTCGTAGATGTGCTGGTCATTATGTCTTGACAGTATATCGACCACCATATACGTTTCCTATGCTCTCGCTCAACCGGTGAACAATTAATCGATGCAGACACCTTCTGCAACTGCAACGTGTTGCATAGTCTTGCACTTGCTCCTGCATAATTGTATGCAGATTTTGCCTGTTGAGTTGGTTTGAGTAGAGAGCCTATAGTCGTGATTAGGATTGTACGCGAGCTTTAGGACCATAATTCCTGGGCAAGGCGTACTCTTAAGTTTTAAATCTCAATGTGATTAGCCGTGGTATTTTCATAAGAAATTTTCAGTATCATCAAATCCTATTCGAAAAACTCTTGCCCGGGGATGGGAATGTATTGCGATGGTATATTCTGGCTCAGTGGCCGTAATATAGGGTCATAAAGACCCAGAGTTAACTCAGGTTGCCTACCGATATCGACTGGCTCTGCGAGCGCGAGTACGACGAGATTGCACAACCAGGTGCGATCTTCCAATTCTGGGGAATTACTGTTATGTAGGTATTGTGCAGCTTTTGATGAAAGTTTTGTGGACGAAACAAATGCCAGTCGCAACCGAAATATACCGAGAGTTGCTCAAGTAAATGAACTACATATTTATAGGGAGGATATATGAATATGGAGGGAGTTTAAAGGTATAGGTCGAATATAGGTGGCACATGAGTAACCAGACTTGAGGACAATCCAAGTGAGACCTACAAGTTGTATCAAATTTCAATGCGTCATACTCATATCTGGCGAGATATGACACCCACAGCTCGGACTCATCAGTCTGTATAATGCTGAGACTGTTTAACCGTGTGCCCTGGCCGCACGGGGAGGTCTCCAAGTCTCGAATTTCCTTCAACTTGGACACAAAATGTTCTGCAGTTGAGTTTTCGCCCAAGAGCTCAATGGAGCCACGGCCAAAGTTGGATCGGAGTCTTGGATGGGCTATTTTCTAGGACTATCCACGGCATCGGAAGAAATGCGCCTCGAAGACCTCCCCGATGTTTCTGCAGCAAGTAACCCACCGTCGAGCTGCTTAAGATAGCTCTCTGTAACTGTCACCTTCCGATCGCGGATAGCATAAGTACGTTGGCAATTGGACAAAGCACAGTTCCGGCAGGGTTTCTCTGTGACTTTATGTAAGACTCTGCTATTTCACGTTGCAGCTTGGACAGGCGCAATACCTCTATCGCATTTGACTTTCTGTCTGTGATATCGATAGCAGGCGAGTCCTCGATATTCGCGTTTGATGACCCTGGGCGGCATCGTGGGGTTTCTTCTTGCAACCCTCACGTCGGCACGACCTCGGTTAGTTTCATTTCACAAAATACACGTCTCAACTGCTGACAATGATGATGAATTGTTTCTCTCGCCGCAGGCAGAGTTGAGACGCAACGCCAGGATGATATCGGGGACCGCTTATCGGAGACTAGATCGGCGTTTACGAGAGTGTCTGAGGTAGTTAAGATGCCGGGAATAAGTCGGAATCTATATGGGAGAGTCAGCTAGGCAGAATGAATATTAAGGCAGTTGAAAATTCGAGTGGGAACTAGGCAGGATTTTATGGTAGATGGGGCGCTAGTGTGTGAAGTTTGGGGAGTTGATAACATTCAAGATAATAGCTAGTCGATGAATGAAATTAAAATAATATTGACAATAACATAGGGTCTTTCTTCTTTGGGTTTTAATTTCGGCCGCGGATGTATCGCGCTTTATTCCAATCCACTTGAATGCATGTTTGATTGTTATCGGGTAGGTAATCGAACGTGGATTTCCACTCCTGCGACCGCTTCGGTTACACTCCAACTGCCCTCCGACAAGCCCAACTACATAGCAGAGCCAGCGACTAAATCCGATATCGTGGAGTCTGTCTTAGCCCCGTTCAATGGTGTTTGGTTTTGTTGATTTGTACCATGAGGCAGCGAAGGAATCGTTCAAGTCGACAGAAAGTGGTCTTCACTTCACTTATCCTAGAACTAGAGAGAACAGTAGTTAACTGGTATATGTGGGACGAACATCTATCTCCGCTAAGATCAAGATGCGTGAATAACGTGGAGTGATTTAAACTTTATATATCTAAGAACGATTGTTGATTCTTCACAGTTTCGTTCCACTCCCATGCGCACCCTATCCTGATCTTCTGAAAGTATCCTGCAATTGTCTACCCAGCATTCACGTGCAACAAAATTTTCGATATGTCAGGCAGTTTGCATATTCCCGAGGGCCTTTGGGCTCGGATCAATACTTCGCCATTGATTTCGTGCGTGATGATTGCTGTCATTCTAGCTTTTACTACCTCAGCTATTGTAGTCCCATTCCCAGAGCCGTCAGTTGACCCCCTTTACTCAAAAGATTAGTAAGTATTGCTAAATATACTGCCTGGGAATAGCCCTCTATCTGAGTCTACTCTTGTGCAGTAAAAGAGCGGATAGTAGGATATTTAGGTATCGCGCTAGAAAATTTATAATGCATCAAATGTCCCGCGGGTCGCGGAAGACCCCTCAAATATTGCCCACCTCCGCGGCCGACTGCTTACCCACGATACACAGTCATCAAGTCCCACTTTGCTCGGCTACCCAATCCCAGTCTTAGCATAGAGGAATGAATTAGTCAGAGTTGATTTCGTTATCTCTTTGAACACTTCCCCCCAAATCATGCAGAGTGAGACGGTCAAAGGGCGTTCGTCCAAGTCGCAAGGGCAGGCAGCGTGTCTACCATGCAGACGCAGGAAATCTCGATGCAAGTTTGAGCCGGGGTCGCAAGCATGCCTGATGTGCCGCGCTCATGAGTCCAATTGCGTGATGGCCTCGGGACCAGAGCTGAACCCGCGGCCTCCGTCTACACAACAAGGCAGAGGCAAGGTTCCCATCCCTCGAAAGAGAGCTGCCCCGGATGCTGAGGCATCTCAGGAGCAGGATGCGCACGTCAGAGTCTCTTTGGAACGCAGGCTCTCTCAAGCAACTCCACACTCCGTAAACTCGGAGTCACAGCCCGCGCTTGGTGCTCTTGCGCCACAGTTTCCCGGTACACCCTCTTCGTTATTCTTTGCTTCAACACCAGCCGTGGGAAGCCATGCGCTAGCCCTGGGCGAGGCTGAAGACGATAGCCCTCATATCATGGGACCAGCCGTCGCCAGGGACAGGCACTTGCTGGAGGACTACTTATCGATTGTCCAGGCCGGCAATAGAACAAGAACCATCAGGCCCTCCTTACCGGGCATTGCCGCTATGCCAGTGGTCTTCACCAAGGTACAGAAGAGGCCAATTGGCGTCGCTATGGACCCAAGCCCGTCCCATGCTAAGTTGCAAGTGATTACAAAACTCCTAGAGCCTTACCGACAACAGGTGGTAAATATGTAAGTAGAGACAGACCATGCTCACCTACTTTGTGCTAATATCGTGTCCTGTCCTAGGTACTTGAACAAGGCCAACAGCTGTTTCCCCATCTTGGACGAGTCCTTCTTTGATGAACCTTCAATAATCACCCGTCCGGGAGATTAAGCCGGCACCCATGGGTGTTCAAGGCTCCGCCTACTTGCCAGTACAGGGAGATACTTTCCGAGCTCATGGGAACTATTCAACCCCAGACAACGAGGCTGCGCCTGTCTTACAACTTCCTGTTGGGAAAGATTATCATCGATTTAAAGCTGATGCCCCTTTGATGGAAGCGAATAAACTTCCAAAGAAGGGATAGCGATTTTACTATCAGCCGCAGTGCAGTATAACACTGCCTTTCCACTGATTTTTCGGCAAGAATAGCGAGACTAGCTTGGAAAGCATCCGCAGTCCCTTTTTGACCAGTACCGAGTCCATTGCCTGGTACGCAGAATGTGTGTGGGTGAATCGCACCGACGAGACAGTTTGTTATCAAGAGAACATCCGACATGGTGTCAACAAGGAGAAGCGGGAGGACATCAAACGCAATATTGGTGTTGAATTCTCGACTATAAGGGGCGTCGTTCTCTCCGGTTCTGGCTTGACGCTCAACTATCAGTTCGCGGAGAACAGTTCGAGATTCCTCCCAGAATGTAGCGTGAGAGAATCGGTGAACAGCTTTGAAATTCCATCATCTACGGCCTCTGCGCTCTTCACACAGCGTATTTAGATCAAATGTTCTCCCCCGGACAGTGATGTTGTGGTAGGGGAAACGGAAATTCTACAGAACATTAATTATCACTGCAGAGGTTGTGCGCTATAATATGAAATACAGTTCGGTGCTAAGTAATACACGATCAACGGCACCAAGTGGAATAAGATATTATGGTCATTCCAACATCCAAACCTCGATTATTAGCTTGGTAAGAATCCTAGTCTTTTTAACCAAGAGTGGATGAGGGACGAATGCTGCAGTGTATTACCGCTCGACAATAGATATTTCGAGTCTAAGCAGGAAGCTAGCGTTTTAAGATGAATTAATAAAACTTTGCTGCGTACTGATTCAAGCTTATCTATGTACGAGTAAAAACTATTAATTACAGGTCCTATAACCTATAACGCACTGGTTATAAGATGAGCCTTATGGCTGGGTTGATGCTTGCTCCTACTTCATTTTTTAGCCGTTTCTAGCAAGTCATCTGTAAGGGGAATACATATAAAATATACACTACTAATAACTAGGAAGGGTCAGATATCACCCTCTGTCACGATACTGACTCCCAATCGTCTCAATGAACCTAGACTGAGATTCTCCTCAGATCCTGAATACCAATTTACTGTTTTCCCAGTTGTCAGGCTTTTGGGATTTGGGAATATGTTAAACAAAAGAGCAATACCATCGTATATAGGGTTTATGTCATGATACTTCTTCATCCAGTCCTCGCATTCAAGACATTCCTGAAAGACTTCAAATGTTACTTCCTCTTGTGCCTCTAGTTTCGTTCGAGCAATTTCCAGTTGCTCCTTAACACTTGAAGAGCAGGAAGTATTATTTTCGAATCGACTAGCGTGCTGAAGAAGCGGTATAACCAGTTCTAGAACCTCTCGAAGCCTTTCCCCAGTAGCTGGGATGATGAGCTCTGATAATTCAGGGGGAGTTGGTGGAGATAACCGATCAGCTATAGGAATCAGCTCCGCTCGAGTGAGATTTTCTGTTCTGTGGTTTAGAAATGGTTGAGATACACTCAAAATGTCGAGGACATCGCGATGGGATGACAATGTGGCGGTTTCTTGAGGAGGCGGAGCTGATCTCGGTTGGTACTCTAGTGGTCGGGTAGTAGCCAAAGCCCGGAAGATATATTCCAGTACTATCTGATCTGTGTTGCGATTGAAAACTTGATCTTGGCCTTCCCAGTTCACAAACATCCTGTTGTGCCTACCACAGAGGAAGGCAATGGCGCGAACAAAGGCGGGGAACGTAAGGCGAGTTGTCAAGCTGCATAATGTATTGAAAGGCCATTGAGCGAAGTAGACAGTTAAGTCCCAGAGGGATGGCATACAATTCCTCAAAAGCATTTTATAATCTCCCTCTTGAGGGAGCTGAGTAAGAAGGTACGATTCTAGCGATTGTTGATCCCAGCCTACATTAAACAGTTAATAACAGTATTTTTAATAGCCCTCTGAGGCTACAAGTAGTAGCAAGTGGGAAGAAGCTTACAATTATCTGACTTAGAATAGCTGGAAAATATTTTTTCCAAGGTCTCACTTTCTGTCCTATTCAATACTCGTCCTGGATAAGCATGGCCATGTTGGAGATATTTAGTGAAGTCGGCCAGCACTAAGTCTATTAACCAACCAAAACAGAATCAGTGTTTATGAGGTTCATGAGATTATTTCATCAGAGGGCCGATTTGTGGTGTTCTACTGACCTTGGGTGCAGGTTTCTCGCCATTTTTCTCGGTCTGCTTCAAATTCGGGAGTATTTCCCTCGATGTAGTGACTGGTCAAAAACGCGACAAAACTTGCGCATTCGTAGAGGAAGCTTTTAATACGTTGCATTATGGGGAATAAAGGCACAAGCAGCTTCAATTCAATTAATTGTGCTATAGAGGCGTCAACTCTGCTTCTGGTCGTAGAATATTCAATGTTGGTGGATGAATGAAGGAGAATGTCTGGCGTGAAAAATGTTCCCACTTTAGGCTGCAGCGCGTGCTCAGGCTACATCAAGGTAGTCTCCCACCAACAAGATATGCCAGTCATTCTGGCCAGGAACTGCACTGCATGGTACCTGATAACGAGTATATTTGTGGTCTTTGGTGGTTAACTATGCCCGATAGCCTTGTTTGGTGGAGTAACGGCGTACGTTCCAATGATGTGAGTGACGTAGCGCCATCTTGGTCGTGGCTGATCGTCGTATCCCACGTCAAGTTGGTCATTCAGAGTCGTGCTCAGCACAAAGTTGCCGTGGCCCAACTTAGTGGGGTCGATACGGACCTCGCGGCAGCTGACTCATACGGAAGAATCTCCGCGAACGAGCTAAGTATGGATGTATATCTGAGAAAGCTCTCGTATTTATTGTGTTGAGATGTCGGGTCTGGCATCTTTCATTGCTGTTTTTAACTTTATGCTTAAACTCATAAGCTCGTAGGTGTTTCGAGGAGACTCGGTTGGTGCGCAGCTTATAACAAAAGGAAAAGGTGAAACTCTCTCCATCTCGATCTTTACAAAACAAAATCAAGTTAGAAACTATGAGTTTGATTAGTCCTTCGATCAGGGATTGCGTACAAGGAGGAATAGCATTTTTCAACATATTGAGAGTTGGAGGCTCAAATCCCCAATCTCCCTTCCCTTCTGCAATAGTTTTACTACTTTTGAAATGCTCCGCGAGGTAATAAACCCGCATTGACCAGGTATTTACCACGGTTCCACAGAACCCGCACCGGGACCGAACCGCTGAAGCCGAAGTCTCCCATATCCCTTTACACCAGTCAAGAAATTGAACATCGTATACAAGTATTAGATGCTGGGTTAGATGGTCTTTGCGGTAGAACATCGTCTCTTCCGAGCATCTCGCGTTGCAGGCTGAATAGTTGTGACTCTCGATATGAGACTTATCGGGATTAATTTTGCCACGAGAACGCAGCACAGTTGATTTGTTCTTGCGTTGACGACTCGTGGTCCGTCCGGCGCACGTTTTCACGTTTCCAATGAGAGGTGAAGTGATTTCTCATGCCTTTGCCAGTCATACTTGCTTTTAAAGGTCTCGGTGCAAAATGTGCACTGATAGGGCTTTTCGACCAAATGCATGGAGACACTTCCGCGCGCTTGGGCATTGCTCTTTTCCTACGACGATGGTGATCCTGCAGTCTCCTCGTAGAACGAAGCTACCCGAATGGGGTCTGCGATACGTGTGAATTGATGATACGGATGTATTGCTACTGGAGTTGCCCGTACTGGTCCGGACGAGCCAGCATAAATCAATAGTTGCGAAGACTTTTTAGCTGTTAGTGAAAAGCTACGTGGTCTGGTTGGATCCTCCCATTTAGAAGCACTATCTTTTGCAATAGCAGCTACAGAAGCGGGTTCGTCCTCGGGGGGCGAGTCGACCCAACGTCCCAGTGGATCTGTTTTCCGTGCATCACAAATTGGAGCTGGTGTATCAGGTCGACGGTAAATATCGATGGGTGATGTCATGATCGTGTCGTTGCGAGAACTCCACATTAGAGGCTTCGAGTTCCGTTTCCGCCGAGAATTTCTTAGCCGGTTGGAGACCTGAGTCTTGCTTAGTCCAGTTTGATCTTGAAGCATCGCTTTCTCTTCCTCGTTTGGATAAGGATGGCGGCTGTGCAAGTCTAGCCATTTCTTAAGGATGTGAACAGACTCTCGAGAGAAGCGACCCCTAATCGTGGGCGGGATGCTGCTCGCAGTGGTGCTTGTAGTAGAGCCACTACTATCCTGTGCAGAGCTCGTGGTTTGTGGCAATTATTGTGCACTAGCGACGCGAACGTCCGGGGATTCATCGATGATTTTATTTTGATTCGACAGCTCGAGGTTCGGATGCTCAGCGTTTAGCATTAGTCTGGAATCGCCCGCGAGTTGGAAGGCAGCGGCGTCTAGCGTAAAGAGTGATGCCGAATCAAGAGAGGCGTCAGTATGTGGAAGAGGCTCGATATCTTAAGATTTGAATGAAGCATTAGCAGTGGGGGTGTTGGATCCAGAATCAGGACTGATTCTGGATACTGGTCGAAGCAGAACAGGTCCCAGGTCCCAGAATAGTCATTGTCAAAATCTGCTGTAGAAGAATTGACAATATTCTCATGAAGTAAATGACTGAAGTCCCAGACCAAGACATGATTTCCATCCTCGGCTGCTGGGATTGTTCCATAGATGGAGTCGGTAGCATAGTTCTGGGGTAGAGCCTCCTGCATGTTGGATCCAAACAAGTGCCAGCCCAGTGGATGCAAATGCGTAAATACGAGTCAAGGAGGTAAAATTAGGTGACATAAGTCTGCGAACGCCTCGCACAGTACCACCTTAAACCCACTAATTTTTATATTTTAAAACTAGAATATCTTAAAGAATTTATATTGAACTCTATAGTAAATAAATAATATATATATAATATATAAATAAATTATTAAGATCTTCTTAAATTATATTTTTAGATTTTAAATTAAAAAAGTTATCTAAGTTTTAAATATTAAGATTTAAATTAGAAATTTATACTGTATTTAGTGTACTAAAATTATCTTCCATCCACTATAGTCTACTAATTTATAGTAAATACTCACTATATTATTGTACTTATACAGTATATACTTCTATATTAATACTGTATTTCTCTTTACTTATTTTAAAAGCTATAATCTATAACAAGAAAAAATCTAAAAATAATTAAGAATATATTAAAAATAAGTATTATTAATAAATATATATAAATAATTTTTAAAATAATTTTTATATTTTTTTGTATTTAAAATAGGGTTTTAAATAATAGCTTTTTCTTAGTAGTTACACCTAAATTTGGAAGGCGTTCGTAGACTTATGTCACTTAATTTTAGTTACTTGGGCGCCACCGGCCGCTGGCATGTTAGTAAGTGAAACGCAGATATCTCCAATAATGTGAATATACTGACAACTGAGCCCACTTCTTTAAAGCATTGGCCGCAAATTGATAGGAGGAAACACCCACATGCCTTGTCTAAGTCCATCTCTGAGCTGGAGCACGAGATGTTTATAGCCAGCATTGAGCACCGCGCCCTTTTAATCAAACGCAGTCAGTTTTAAACCAACAAAGACGAAGAGCATGATGCTCTATTCTTCCGCACCACGTATGCAACAGCGCCGCCTGACAAGATTCAAGAGGCTATCCGGCGGTTTTGCGCTGCGGTTCGGTCGTGCTTTGGGCTCGACGAATCAAGGGTATTCAAGGACGAGAGGGGGAGTGGTGAGATGGTCTTGTACATAGTTTTGCTTCGCTTGAGAGAGTTTGAGTATAAAGTTAAAAAAAAAAAAAAAAAAAAAAAAAAAAAAAGGAATGGAAGAGGTCAGACCCGATATCTAAGCGCAACGACTAAGCCCACAGTTCTACAATTTTGCATTTTAATTCCTCCTGGACAGGACCTCTTGTAGTGATCCATACTTATTTCTGAGATGTCTGATTCAAAAGTTCGAGGGTGGACATCTTGACCTTTGTGCCTATACCTGGGCTTGGAGTTGGGATAATACGGCAGCAAGAAGAATGGATAATCAGATAGGAATTTAAACTTCCTCTTCGTTATATATTCAATATTTTTACCAAAGTCTCGCTACCTAACGCTGCGATCTCGTCACTTTCTGCCTCTAGGGTAGTTAGCAATTATCAACAATGCCTCAGCGCTATCGTCGTTAGTGGACACATTGGATAATGGTGATAGCCCATGTTCATTCAAAGCCGCTGCAGACTTCTGTAAACTATATTGCACACTACATTTGTGAGGCTGAAGCTTTGAGCGGCTTAGCCTCGGTTCTGCTCTTCCTGTAGATGAGCGCGACTAGAGATAACTCAAGATGGACTAGAGGCGGGGTCCTTGTCCGATTCGAGTCGCATTTTCTGACTCGCTTCGGCTCGTTTACCAATAACACACTAGCTGAACTTAGCCTCTGCTACACGCCTAGCTCTCAAAACATAAACAAGGAATCGCAGGTTACCTCTTGGTCAGTTCATAATTAATGAGAAGAAGATCCGGGAAGCCAAAATTTCTTCTCTAACAACGTACAAAACCCTTGTCCTCCACTAAGACTGAGCATCATGTCAACCGATTCAGAAGCAAAAAACCGTGCTGTGATGTATGCAAACCCACCAGAGACTACAACTCGCGTGGAAGAACTACCGATTCCAAAGCCGGGCTCGGGTGAGGTGTTGGTCCGCCTGTAGGTTATCTTACTCACCACCCACCCTGAAGCCCAAAGAGAGAACTGAATGGTCGTGTGCTAGGTTCTACTCCGGCGTTTGCCATACCGACTACGGGATATGTACTAATGGCTTTTCAACACTTCCTTTACCAACCCCGCAGGGTAAGATCGTCCCGGTGTCGCTGACTAGGGCGAGGAGGTAGTAGTAATGCTAACCTCCAGAACTTGTCCTTGTAGGGCAAATCGGCGGGCATGAAGGTGACTATGATCCACAAGCTCAATCTCGAGACCGAGTGTGCTGATAAATTGCTCAATAGGCGTTGGGAAAGTCGTCGCTCTAGGCGATGGTGTCTCATTTCCTCAGATTGACACCATGGTGGGCATCAAATGGGCAGCTAGCGCGTGTCTCAGTTGTGGTAAGTCCCATCTAGTGGTTCATTATCTATCCGGAGGACTCCTCTACGCTATATGCTATGCACCTTGATGTTATATCTCCAAAGACGTGCTTATTCTCATTGGCTAGACAATTGCCTCGTGGGAGGCGAAACAACATGCATAACGGGCACGGTATCCGGCTATCTCACACCTGGCACATTCCAACAATACTGCTTGAGTCAAGCATCCAACGTGACGTTAATTCCAGATGGAATCGACCTTGCGGGCGCAGCACCACTCATGTGTGGCGGAGTCTCTGTATATTCAGCTCTCAAAAGAGCTCATGTCCGCCACGGGCAATGGGTTGTGATTTCAGGCGCGGGTGGCGGCTTGGGCCACCTTGCCATTCAATACGCCAAGGCGATGGGGGCTCGCATAATATCCCTGGACGTCGCGGCAAAGAGCGTCTATGTCTCGAGCTTGGTTCTGATATATTCATAGACTTTGCCGCTTTCGCCACTGATGGCGCGCTTGCTAAAGAGATTCATAAACTGACTGGAGGTGGTGCTAAAGTGGTACTTGTCTGCTCTTCGAGTCACCGAGCCTATGCACAAGCCGTCTCATTTCTCGGTTTCCGGGGTATTCTGGCATGCCTTGGCGTCCCAGAAGGTGATTCTTTACCGATAGCAGGAGCGAACGTTCCAGACATGATTACCAATGAGCTCACCATCTTCGGTAAGCCCAAATATTCAAGGTCACATGGTGAGCAAGCGGCAGAAGGAGGCTAACAAATATCCACCATGACTATTGTAGCTTCTAAAAGCGGAAATCGCCTGGAGGCGAAGGAATGTCTAGATATTGCCGCGGTTGGAAAGATCAAAACTCATTATGAGCTGCGACCTATGGACAACCTAACCGAGGTACGACCTCCTGGCTTCCGAATTCTTATAATACTAATCATTTGCTAGGTTTTGAAGGATATGAAGAGTGGAAAAATTAACGGCAGGATTGTTTTAGATCTTCGGTGAATGCTAGTATTTTAGCTCTGATTATATGTATTACCCTTCGTCCTGAACAGGTTTGTTAGGAGTTTTGAATTATAATTCTCGTTGCACCACACCGATTCACATCTCCATGTCCTTACTAAAACATAGTAAATTGGCGTTTTTTTCTTTGGCATGTGGCTATAGAGCCTATAGCCTTTACTATGCAATTCAATTAATGTCAGTTGTTTTTGCCAGGTATAGTTGAATGTGAAAATTTACTTAGCATTTTATACAACCTCCGCCATGTCTCACATCGTTCAAATATCTGTCCTACCTTGTCCACTATTGCTCATGTATAGGTGTAGATTAAAGCTGCAGTCGGCTCTCGAATTATAATACGTGCTGAGCTTAAATTAAATTAAATGATGCCTATTTCTTTTCCAAGAACAAGGTCTGCGTGTTGCAATAGCTTTTAGTCCCTCCTGACCCCATTCTGCTCCGAGTCCACTTTGCTTATGACCACCAAAGGCAGCATCAGGGCGAAGTTCAAGATGGCTATTGACCCAGACTGTCCCAGCTTCGAGTTGGAGCGCGATGCGTTCTGCCCGAGCAGTGTCTCGAGTCCACACCGACGCGCTCAAGCCCATGTCGGAATCGTTCGCATAGCCGAGAACCTGTTCCTCCGTATCCCATTTAAGTAACGGAATAACTGGGCCTGCAATAATTTATTAGTCCCCTTTGGCGCACTGTGTAGACTTTATCGTTTGTCGCATAAGTCTTACCAAATGGTTCCTCTCTGACGATACGAGAGCTTTGAGGAGGGTTGTTCACGATTGTTGGCCGGATGAAGTAACCCTTGCCTTTGGGATCTCCGGAAGTTCGCTCTCCAGAAGGCATATCTAGCCCTGAAGTCTTGATATCTCTCAAAAGGTCCATGACTCGGTCATATTGCATCGCATTCTGAAGTGGTCCAAGAGAACGGTTATCTGCGAGACCGTCCCCGACGCCCATAGACATCGTTATATCTACCATATTCTTAAGAAACTCGTCGTAAATCGATGAATGGACATAGGCTCGTTTAATAGCAACGCAAACCTAGGTCTCGTGGTGAGTCTGTGTGCTTGAGAACTAGACTTTGGACCGCTCACCTGACCCGAGTTTGAGAAGGCGAGCTCAGCCACCTATTTAGTAAAAATATCAGCCATCATACATTTTGTACTGGTGTCAATTCCGAAATATTACCTTTTTGGCAGTAGCTCTTATGTCAACATCTTCACATATAATGGCAGCATCATTCCCTCCTCTGTGGCATGATTAGAAATGCATTTGCAGTCTCAAGTGCTCACGTACAGCTCTAGCGTCACTCGTTTGAGGGTATTTGCGCAGCTCTGCATTACTAGCTTCCCAGTTGCTGTCGATCCGGTGAAGCTGACTTTGTTGATCCCTCCATGTGCCGTTAGCCATGGACCAAGGTTGTCGTCTCCGCTTAGGCATTGGAGTACGCCAGGTGGGAAGAAGCGCTGCGCAAGCTCCACGAGTTTCAGATCGCAGTATGGAGTAAATGGGCTATCATATCCGTTAGCGATTGCAAATTACTCGCTAAATGTCTTGGCTGGTACTTACGATGGCTTCACAATGAGGGTATTTCCTGTTACCAAAGCAGGAGCAATCTTGCCGCACGCTACTAGAATATTAGCTCAACATAATAGCTCTCGCTTTCAAAAATTTCTTACCTAGCATTACAGGAACTACGAAGATTAGTAGTTGAGTCAGTTAATCTCATTCAAAAGGTAAAATGTATGATTAAGCTCACAGTTCCACGGCACCAGGGCAACAGCAACGCCTACTTAACTATCAGTATTTCTGGATACCGAAATAATGACGAGGGTCTCACCAAGAGGGGTAAATCTAGTCTTTATAATTCTCTCGTCCGTTTCTAGTATGACGTCTTCGGAGAAGGGAAGCTCAGCTTGGACTTTCAACCAGTGACAGGCGGCATCGATTTCGTTTTCGGCAGCCCAGAGCTAATACCCAACTAGTTAGCAATTGGAAATTCTTCAATCCCTGTTTTAGCTTGTCCATATAAACAGAATGGTTCGCTTACTGGCTTGCCTTGCTCTCTGACGAGCAGGCGGGCGAAGTCGCTTTTTAGTAATTGAAGGCCTGCAGCAAGGGCAATAACAGCGTCTTGCCGCGCAGAAAGAGGTATTTTGCTCCAGGTCTTGAAAGCATTTCTTGCATGAACCACAGCCTCGTCGACATCATTCGAGGATGATACAGGGACTGGGGGATTATGTTCAAGTGTCGAAGGGTTGATGGAGTAACGAGTTTCTTTAGTTTTGCGTAGTTCTCCATTGATAATATTGGAGAACTCATCGAAAGACAGTAATGAATCCGCGGTCATTTTGATGTGAAGAAAGTCAAACTGTGGGATGCCTGGATGGATTAGCAATCAGCATAGCAATGCGACAAGAAATGTTCTTAACATATACGTACCGAAGCACTGTGATCTCGTTTCTTTAACAGAAGAGCCTGGGGTTCGTTTCCACAATTCTGGGGGGTATCCATGTGCAGCTTTCTAGTACTGTAGCACGGTCGTGTTTTCGGTAATTGTACCATCCTGGCAACGACGGATGGGGGGTGGACGTGGGGAGTCGAATCGCGCTTTCTGACTCGCGACCTCATAGCTCCGGGCTAATCTGTTTAGAACAATCTGTCCAGCGGGGTCGGACGAGAAATGCCAAGTTTCCATTCCTGATAGCACAGGGAAAACTCTCTCAGAGTGTTGACACTTTATTATTGAAATCCATTACTCTCTGCCCAGCAAACAAGATATTCCATGGCCCCTTTTGCTTAATTCGAGTGCCTTTCCTTCGAGATTTTGAAGCACCTCACTACGCAAATTGCCAGAATCTCCCGTATCCTACAAATTTCAGATATGCATTGTTTAGTACAATCGCAAGCGTGCTTCGAATTACAGGCTACATGGAGATGTAAAAATACAAACATAGTTACATGCATATATTATAGCGAAATCCAAGTCTTCTGCCTTAAAGGAGTGAGGAACTTTATAAGAGTAAAAGGTCATCAAGGCTGCCTAAACCCTCGAATCCCGTGTCCAGCGTCATGCAAGGTGTTTCGGCGTCAACAGTTGTTCTCCCAGCGACTGCGTAATGCTCAGTCATGACTAGCCAGGGTTCCGCTTCTGGCACGGTGTGGCCTCTCTCTGCTTCTGGCCTGTCAGCAAGCCACTCCCGGTTTCGTAAGACTGGCCGCTTGAGATGTGAACGGCTTGTCGGTAGAGAAAGACAAATGGGGTTGTACACGGGTATATCAGCTAGGAACTCCGGCCAGGCATTAAACATGTCTGACGACATTGTCCAGGACCTGATATCGTCGATTCGTTCCTGGAAAGCGGGCGATATGCTGTACTGTCCAGTGAGGACGTTGCGGCTGAAGCAGTCGCGAAATTCAAACGGCCAAAGGATGCGCAGATTATCAGAGAAGGTTTTCCAAAATCGATTGGTACAGTATCGGTGTTGTTCGAATATAAATCGCTCGCGTAAACCGGGCCTTGCAGAGATAGGGTTAGTTAGACAGACTAAACAATTTTACAGGCGATACAAATGCTTACCATGAGAAGTAGTCGATCGCGTAAGAGTGGGCTATTTTTTGCGATGGTCTATGGTAAAGATTAGTAGGCGTTGTGATTGAGTGAGATCGGCAGAGAAGAGTCGTTTATACCTTGCAAGATACCAGCTCGGGAGCATAGCCTGCCTTTCTGGCGACCGCTCCTGGTGATAGCGGCATAGTTCATTCATGAGGCGTAAAATTGCAAGCCTTTCAACATTGCCGCAGCTGGAAAACAATAGCTCATCGATCTGTCGTAGTTTTTCCCATGATGGAGGGAGTTTACCGCCAGCTGTGTTCACGAGGGAGTCCCAACCTTCAACCACGGCCCTTACCGGCGCATCGTGCTCGAGGGAGTTCTCCTTATCCATCAGCGAAAAGGAAAGTTGAAGTGGCTCTGACAGAATCTCGTTGGCCGCTCTCCAGAGATTTACAGGGGCACCGGAGGTGTCTTGAGAACAATGACAGACGCCTAAAGGAGCAGGGATTATAGTCTCTTGTCCCATCGGTGGGTTCTGATGAACTTCTGATGCGAGTACGGATGGCGGGGACATGGCTGCCATGCTGTCAGAAGGGTCATACTCAATCTCCACAGCTGCTTCAGTGTTGGGTACTATCTCAGCTGTAGGACGACGTGATTGCAGGGCAGCTGATTGGTTCTGGTCGAATTCTCGTGGTCCCCGAGATGATGGTGTCCTCAGAGCTGTCTGCCTATAGTTCACGATGGATCGTTCGATGGTAGATAGTGATTGAATAGCAGCATCCCGCTCGGCTACTAACTCGTCACACTGCTTCCACAGCGCCTGAAGCTGCTGGTTGGTCCCTTCCTGTCTCAGCTCCGCGACTAAGCCTTCCAGGTAGGATATTCGATTCTTGGTGCGCTCTCGCGCCAAACGCTGGCATCGACGGTCTTGCTCTCGCTTCTTTGCACGGCGAGCCGCCGCAGTAGAAGCGCCTGGGCGGTCGGACTGACTCATGTCAGCATTACTCGCATCGGGCTGAGGATGCGCGGTTGTTGCACGGGGTGATGGCATATTTCCGGCAGTAAATCTGGCGACTCGAAGATGTCTTGAGGATGTGGAGAACGTGGAGTTGGGTAGCAGCGCAGCCGAGAAGTTGTACCCCTGAGATATCGTGATCCGAGAGGTCACTTTGGCCTCGGTTCAACCCTGTTGGATCTGCATTATACCCCGCATCTTCCCCAGATCTGGAAAAGCGGGAGTGTGGGGAGCGGTCGGTTGTCTACAGCTTTGAGGCTGACTGACTCAGGGCGCCCTGACACAGAGGAAGAGCCAATGTCAGATCTTTACGGTGTCTCTGATTGGGTTGATAGCAATATCAGTGATGCAGCAGTACTGACAATACTCATGTATATAAATCACGAGCTTTGGGAAGCCCCGATGCTTCAAGTTACTTTGTAAGCTCACTACAATTTAGTAGATGGCCGAAGACAAATCAAAGACGTTATATCAAGACCGATAACTTATTCATCATGTTGCATATTTTCATAGGCTCTCGCATAGCTGCCTTTCTGGCAGGCATGGCATGCCACCTATTCATTTTTCGATGTGGCGAATGGGACACAATGACCTGGAAGATTATTCTCTCCACATTGTCGCTCTACTTTGGCGCCATTACTGTACTAGCCACAGTGCCGCTACAGGACGAGCCTCCATTCTCCGCTTATAGATCAATTAACGTCGTTACCACGCTTGGACTACTGGCCGTCTCGGGAGTCTTCGCCAGCATGGCACTCTATCGCAGCTTATTCCACAGGCTGTCTGCTTTTCCAGGACCTTTCTTAGCGCGATTCTCTAATTTCTACATTACATATCTTTCGATCAAGAGATCGCACTTGTACGAGGAAGTTGAGCAGCTTCACCAAGAGCACGGTGACTTCGTGCGCATTGGTAAGGCTAAATTGATTGTGTTTAAGGTAATGACATAGACATAGCTCACACAAATTTCGATTAGGGCCATCAGAGCTGTCTATAGCTGATCCGGAGGCAGTCATGGCAATTCACGGCCCCAAGTCTACATGTGCCAAGGGCCCCTGGTATACCATCAACAATCCCATGATATCCCTCCAGATGATCAGAAGCAAGCCACATCACGTGCAACGCCGGCGGATATGGGACCGTGGTTTCAGCGCAAAAGGTACGGCTACATATCGATGGACCCCAATCTTCATACAAAGGTTTAAATGACTGACTGACCTGATTGGCGAAGCCCTTCGGGACTATGAACCCCGAGTCGTCGATTACGCAGAGCAACTTCTTTCGCATTTAGCAGCGACCGAGGGAAACCCCGTCAACGTCACTGATTGGTTCAACTTTTACAGCTTCGACGTAATGGGGGACTTGGCTTGGGGCAAGTCATTCGGGATGCTACGAGGTGGTGTAAAGCATCACTTTATGAACTCTCTGCATGAATTCATGGCCACTGTTGGGGCTTTCGGCCATCTCGTGTGGCTTCTTGACGTGTTGAAGGGCATCCCTGTTCTAAACAGGGATTCAAAGTCGTTCTGGGGCTGGATACAATCTCAAGTCACCGGAAGAAAAAGTGTACGTTTTTGAAGTGATGTCATTCGGTCATCCCCTGATCTTGGCTGATTTTGCCGATCTTTATCATAGATGACCCCAGATAGGCCCGATGTATTCTTTTGGCTTTTGGAGGACCACAATAGCAAACAACCTACTTTCCAGGATGAGCTTCTTTTGACAGGAGATGCCGCCCTTATTGCTGTAGCTGGAAGGTCAGCTGAAATGAACATTGATATCTAGGTTGTGTTATTCTAACTTGATTGGCAGTGATACAACAGCAGCATCTCTTACGTGCCTTTTCTACGAACTTTGCCGTCGGCCGGAAATCATCACGCGTCTCCAAAATGAGATCGATGAGGTCTACGCCGACCCTGATACAGTAGACTCCGTGTCTTTATCTAAACTGCCATTCTTAAATGCGGTCATTAATGAGACGCTGCGTCTTCACCCTCCAGTACCTTCGGGAGTTCAGCGGGTGACTCCTCCTGAAGGCCTTCAGATCGGCAAACACTTTATCCCTGGTAACACTATTGTTCAAATTCCCACACACACAATGTGTCGAGGTAAGTTTGACATATCTAAAGTCTCACGTTGTCGACTTAGATCGTTCTATCTAACTCACTTCCCCCTAGATGAGAGAAATTTTGCTTCACCCAATGACTTTGTTCCCGAAAGATGGACAACAAATCCGGAGATGGTAAAAAATAGCGCGGCATTTGTGCCCTTCTCCGTCGGTATGTTTCTACCTTTTTTTCTTTTCTTTACACCGAGCATGGGCTAATTCAGTTGGGTGACAGGTCGTTACTCTTGCACCGGAAAGCACCTAGGCCTGATGGAAATCCGACACGTCGTCTCGACTATATTGCGAAAGTATGTTGTTGAGTTTGCCCCAGGTGTGTCTGCCGAAGCTTTCTTGGACGGTAAACAAGACAATTTTACATTGGCACTAGCGCCTCTGATGATTGTTTTCTCAAATCGAAACTAGAAAGAATTCCTGGATATTATCCACTGTCGGGTCTGGCATCTTTCATTGCTATTTTTTATCTTTATACTCCAACTCTCGCCCGTATCAAAATAATGATATCAATTATAAAGACTTGTTCCGAGGCTTTGCCTTCGCATTTGTGATTTGGACATTTAACAGTTTTTAGTTGAGGCCTACATTCCTTAGAAAGATCGTTCGCGACCACGATCTGAATACTTGGCTACGTTTCAAAACTAAGATCAAATCAAGCCAGAATTTATTTTCATACTTTTCAATGCGTTCAGTATTTCAGTCGTCTTAACTATCTTAGTTTCTCAGGCCAGAGTAGCGAGAGGTCAGTGTGAACCGGATTTCCTCAAACGCACACGCATTTTGTGTTCTCATGAATGAGCGGGGTCCCTGCCATTTCAAAACAAGGGCCACGACCAAGACACCTCCGAGATGCTTTCAGCGTCTAGCCTCAAAGGATTCTACTGGCAGTTACAGGCCCTGCAGAGGGCGTCTGTTACTGCTTCTGGTGTCTGCTGGGCAATGGAAGGGATAATGTCACCGGTGCATGGCCACTTGATGGCAGTTTGCACTTCTTGTTCTGAACATTTGGACTTGAGGCAGCTCGCGACTTCTTCAGTACCCGGAAACGTCAGGCCATTCAGTTTCAATACCTTCATGGAATAGCACCTTGTGAAACTCGCTGAATAACCCGGTGTCTCCCTGAACTTGGTGCGGCGAGAGCCCCGTGTTCAGACAGTGTGCAGCCAGCAACCCGGCTGCCTCGCCAATATTCCACTCAACAGGATGGAGTCTGTAACACCCGTTGGTGATGTGCGTGGTCCCAATATTTTTGCAGCCCGCCAGCAAGTTGGACCGTTTCAGTGGGATCAGAGCACCCAATGGGATTTGGAAAGGACAGCACGCGACGTCGATGTAGTTGTCTTGACCAGTAGATGGATGGAGGTCGATGCGGTACATGCCGACTCCCACGCTGTCGGGATACTGGACTGCCCCCTTCTCGCCACGGACCTTCAAAGAGAGATGCTGCTCAACAATAGTGGTGATGGCCTTGATTCGGCGCGATTCTCGAATGTACGGCGCCATCGCCAATCCATGTTCTGTCCCTGTGATGTCGCCTCGTAGCCGAAGTCCTGGGTAGCCCGTGCCCCTACCGTCTGCTCTGGGACACGCCGTCTGTAGATAGTAGAGCATGCTGTAAGACAAGGAAGCGGCTTCGCTGAGGCGCTCTTCAAGATCATCCTCTGCCACGTCAATGATGGGTTTCTCGAAATAATCAATCATAGGCCAGTTGACGAGGCAAACATCCGATTGATAGGCTCCAGGAGTGAAATTGTCGCGCGCGACGATGCGGCGGAAAGTCCAAAGATTCATGTCTCCGCCAGACTTGCGCTGGTCTGCAAAAACTAATGCCGGGTCATCGTTGGGATTCGGAGTGAACTCGCGTTCAACAATCTCAAGTGTCCGTGGATGAGGCGCTTTCAGACCAAGCAGCGGTGCACCCCAGAAATCGGGGTGTCGACTGCGCCAAAAGTCGTAGTTCGGAGGCTTCAGTATTGTGTGATCTTCTCCCTCGATATGCTCAACTGCGAAACAAATTGAGACAGCTTGGGAGTTTTGCGGCTGTGCCTCCTCAGGGGCACTGGGCTCCCCGGTATCCTGGCGTGACTCGAATCCAGTCACATAAGGAGTTTTGGATAGAGGCAGAAGATCTCCAAGCTCCGTGGCGTCAATCACATAGCTGGATTTAACTGTAAAGATGCCTGGGTTATCGAGACGGCGGAATGTGACGCTGTGGACGATGCCTTGTTCGTCTACTTCGCACGAGACAGGTCTTGTGCGCTTCTTTATGACAAGCTTCCCACTCCCGATGTACGGTATGAGCATGGTATCGATGACTGCGACTGCGACGCGAGGTTCATGACACAGCTTGCTGACATGGCCGGCACCTGGATTCAACTGTGGTCTTCGTCTTGCCTCGTCTGTCAGGGGATAATGATCCAGATAATACTGGCGAATTCCATCACGCAAGGCCCTATAGGACCGGGTCACTCCAAACTGCTCGACCCAGCTGTGCTCGTCTGGCGGCACGGCTTGACTAGTAAGCTGGCCGCCCAGCCACTCATACTCTTCAGTCAAGAAGACGCGGCGTCCTCTGCGCAATGCGCCAAGGGCTGCGGACACCCCGCCGAGACCACCACCGACAACAAGAATGTCGGTCGAGAAGTTTCGAGGCTGGGCTTCCGGATGAGTGCTTTGCCATGGCCTGGCCGGGGCGCTGCCATTGATCTTTAATTCACCCATTGCGATAGATTAATAAAACGGGAACAACTCAACCGATCAGCCAAAAAAAAGGGCCTAAGATGAGGGGATAGAGCTTCAGCGACTGGATGCGACCGATAGCGATGGGAGCATGGATGTACCGAGGCATGGGCCTGCTTATAATGTACCAAAGCCAACATCTTGTTATCAAATCCCGCCGTCTCGCTGCAAGCAACGAGTTCCTCATACTTGCTACCGACGGTCCCCGAAATCGGCATAGTTGTCTAGACTCTTGGCACGCCTTCGCGATTCGGATCGGTATTCCATCCCCCAGGCCGGCCATCTCCTCTTGGGGATGTCCATCGTGACCGCATAAACTAAATTAATATGCGTGGGTGTCCTGTCCAACTGCGGGGTTGTGGGGAGAGATTGGCCATCCTCAAACTCATCCCCTCCCGACACCTCCCCGAACCCTGCTCATTCTGCACCGCCTCGAATTCAGACTCAACGTATGCTTATCCACCCTCAACTCTCTCCGACGGTGGTGCGAATCTCTACTACTGTCTTTAATTGGTGGCATTTCGGAGTCTGATCGCGTTCCACATGTCTGAGCATCCCCTACAGGAAAGGGGCCCTCCCCTTGCAGAGTCGGAGGCTCAAGGATCACGGAAACGTCCTGCAAATCCACCTTCAGACGCCCGGTACCCGCGTAAGAGGAGCTCGAAAGCTTGTCATGTGTGTCGCGCAAGGAAAACCAAGTGCGACAACGTACGGCCCACTTGCGGCTTCTGCGCCTCAATCAGCATCTCTTGCTCCTACGATGATACTGAGAGGGACCATTCTTCATTCGATCCTGCCAGTCTCGAAATTCTTCGGCAGCTGGGACAGGTTCTGGACTCGCAAGGTAACCTATTGGAAGTCGTCCGCTCCATTGCAGCAACGCAGTCGTCAGAAGCAGCAGCGTCATCTCTGGTACCGTCTTCTGTGCCCAACATCCCTACAAGCGGAATTGCCGTTGATTGGGTTGGTAATCATGGAATACAGCAACAAGCAGACTCACCACTAACGCCTCGCACCGCGTCTGTGAGTGTGGCTGCAGCTCGCTGGTTTGGGCTATTCCGTGACGAGCTTCAAGAGAGGGACGTCTCGCCTAGTGTCGAATGGGGATTCCCAGGTCCGCTGGACGGCCAAGATGATAATGACATGACACAGTTGCAACGTGCAACTAAAATCATCGATGATCAACACCTGGAAAAAGATTTTGCAAATGAGGGTAGTTGTGAGCAAGATATGTGGCAGGCATCAGAAAGCATCTCATTGCTTGAAAGAGAACAGATCTTATTTGAGAACTTTGTCCATCGAATATGCTCATGGGTATGTTGTTCACTACGTAAATGGTGTTTCTATCAGTTTGGCTACTCATGGTTCTCAAATAGCTTGATCTTTTTGACAACGCCCGGACGTTCTCGACAATAGTTCCGCGCCTTGCAGCCCGGAATGCGGGCTTGCTGAATGCCATCTTGGCTTTGTCCGGCTATCATCAGTCGCTCGACGGAACAATCCCCCAAGAAGAACGTATAGGTCAGAATAGCGCACTCCAGTATTATTACCAGACTCTACATTACGTCCAGAAAGCTATGCGTTATCCTACGTATCAGCGTAGTCAAGAGCTAATGGCGACTACTCTCATCATCTCAACGTACGAGATGCTTCGAGGATCCCGGCAGGATTGGCAACGGCATCTCCAAGGAGTCTTTTGGATTCTTCGGTCGCGGCAGATCGAAGTGGAAGTTTCGAGCCTTGAAAGCACGACATGGTGGGCTTGGCTGCGTCAGGATATCTGGGCGGCATTGAGGGGAAGGCGTCGCACATACAGCACATGGACACCTAAAAAGGCGTGTTCGGACCTGAATAGTTATGAGTTGGCTTCACGTGCGGTCTGGATACTGGCTCAGGTAATAAATTTCTGTGCTGTTGGCCCATCCGAAGAGACAGAAGGAACATTTGTCGGAAGACTTGAGTGGGCGAGGGCTCTCAAAGAGATGCTCCAGGAGTGGGAATCGCATCTGACAATTGAGTTTTCCGAGTTGCCCGCTATGACCCGCTATGGAAGTCAAGTTTTCAAACCGCGGCTCATACACCCTCAAAGCTTTGGTAGATTCTTCATCCCCGCAGAGTATTTCTCCGTGCTAATTGCAATACTAGGCTTGGCCATGCAGATTCATTACGTTTCGAGAATTCTTGTCTGCGCTCATGAGCCAAGTTTGGGTGGCATGGAGAAGTTCATGCACCGGCAAAAGACAATCCAGGACAGCATAGAGCTCGTCTGTGGTATAGGTCTGACCCTGACAGAAGACGCATCAAGTATGATGTCTTCACAGTGCCTGTTCATTGGTAGGGATATCCTATGATATTTATCGAACTTGAATTGACGTTTTCCCAATAATAGCTGGCATGTTTGTGCAAGATGATCGTCAGAGAGTCTGCCTTCTCGAAATGCTTGAATCTTGTCGTGACAGGTGCAGGTGGCCAGCGTCATCGCTCGGCTTAGAGCTAGAACAGATATGGGCAAGTTTTGAAAAGGCTTAACAATACAAAGGCCAATTATGATATCTGAAAGTTTCTGCCATCGTACAACTCGTCTGCGAATGGCCCCCGGAGAGAGTGTGAAAAAGAACTAAACAATCCCTTCAGATGGCGTGAAAAATCCGTGGAACAGGGATGTTCTTAGTCACATGCCCCATCGTTTGTTGTCGGAACTTCCCAAATGCTCTAGGAAAGTGTCAGTAATTAGAATGAGAGACAGCCGACCATAGATACTTGGTGCGTCGGAATTAGCCCGATGCTCCCCGGCTGCATGTGAAGGCCGGTCCATAGCCGAGCATCCCCGACGGGATGTCCAATTTCTTCCCCTGCACGTTCTCTCAACTCAGAATCCGGGGATGTGGGGTTCTGACACATTTTGTCAGGGGGTCCTCACTTCAGGAGCTTAACTTCCAGCCAAAGAAGTTATTGTACTTGATTCTCTGCACTTATTCCGCCACTTCGGCAGCCCCTTGATACGAGACAGCAGCCTTGCGTTGTATGCCCATGTCACAGAAATCAACTGCCACTTGATAAGCACGAGTCGCGCCATTAATATGCCCCATCCCATCCCCCAACTTTTCTAGAGTTCCCTTCGACGCACTTAGATGAACAGCCCTTTGACACAGGCTTTTATCCCCATAACAAAGGGCGCTGCTACACCGAGCAGATAATTTAATGGGGTTTACTTCGCGTGCCTTGGCTGGTCATCATAATATCACACCATCTTCAGGAACAACTATCTCTATCTTACAACAGCAATTGCGCTACTGGGAACAGCCAAGGGCTCTCAGCTGCTAGACTAGGTAAAGGTGCCTTGCAGGAAGTTTGTTGCTCCTTCCTATCTTCACATCTTACACTTCAGCGAACATGACAATTCACTCGGTTCTACGGCGCGTTGTTCGCAATGAAGCCATTCGTGTTGATCCCCCTGAGATTTACAATTGGCGTGTTCTTGCCTTGGCCGCTTCGGTAAGTAGAATTTCATTATCGAGCTCTATCCCATCAACTGTTGATCTTATTACTACGCAGGCATGTTTTGCTGGAGCACTCTTTGGAGTAGACGCAGGAATCATTGGTGGCGTCTTAGCAATGCCTGACTTCAAGCGGTAATTATGTCTTGTCGCCATGGACATGTGTCTTGAGGGTGTGTGGCTAACTGTTTGGTTGACAGTGAATTCGGTCTTGATACTCAACCACCTAAAGCCGCCGCCGATCTATCAGGCAACCTCGTCACTACCATGCAAGCTGGCGCTGTGGCCGGGGCCCTTCTCTCCAGTCCCATTGCTGATCGCAGGGGCAGGAAGCCTGCTCTTATCGCCGTTGCCATTACGGGATTTATCGGTGGGCTCATGCAAGCGTTTTCTTACGGCCATCTATCAGTTTTTTACATCGGAAGGTGGGAACTATGCCAGATGGCTTTCCTATTCATGAGGCTAAAATGATGGCTAGATTTGTTGAAGGCCTGGGACTAGGCGCGGGAACAATGCTTGCGCCTACTTACGTTTCCGAAAACTCTCCTCGTGCAATTCGTGGCTTTCTGGTTGGATTCTTCCAGCTTCTCCTAGTCATGGGCGGGATGATGGCATACTTCATTAACTATGGCGCTTTGCTACATCTTCCGGTGAGTATATGTATCTCTGCTAGACCTACTCGAACGAAGATTGCTAATCGTACTCTCTCTGAGCAGCCTATGGCTACATGGATGGTTCCGCTGGCCTGCCAGTCAATATGCCCTGCTCTTCTTTTCTTCAGCATGCTAGGGTGTCCCGAATCTCCGCGATGGCTCGCCTCTCAAGACCGGTGGGATCAAGCGAGCGCCGTATTGTCGGATGTCCGGCACCTTCCTCTCGAACACCCTTATATACAGGGGGAGCTTCTCGAATTACGAACGCAGCTGGATCAAGAAAAGGCCACCATGCAGGGTGTAGGCTTTTGGTCCCTACAAAAGGAGTGCTGGACGGTCCCTACAAATCGGAAGCGAGCACTGTTGACTGTTGGTATGATTACATTCCAGCAATGGTCGGGGGTTAGTCCTTTCATTTTCCATTTTCTATCTTTTCGTAGTTAATATCGAGTGATACTAATACGTGTTCTCCAAGACTGGTGCCATCAATTACTACGCTCCCACTATTTTCCGAGACCTTGGCCTTTCGAGTACAACTACGGCCCTTTTCGCCCAAGGCATATATGGTATTGTCAAGGTGGTCACTTGCTTGATATTTGTATTTTTCCTTGCCGACTCTCTTGGTCGCCGTCTTTCTCTCATGTGGAGTGGTGCCTTACAGGGCTTCTGCATGTTCTTCCTAGGATTTGTGAGTAGAAGAGACCCGGGATTCTGGCACAATTAAACTGACATGAGCAGTATGTCCGGTTCGGACCAAAGATTGGCGAGAATGATAGGCCACCCCCAGCTGGCATTGCCGCTCTAGCTATGGTATACATCTTTGCCGCTGCCTTTAACATGGGTTGGGGGCCTGTATGTGAGTAAACTTTAGCTTCAGAAGTACCTTGCTTCACAACGTGCCTGTTCTTATTCGTCGGCGTTAGCATGGATTTACGTTTCTGAAATACCAACGAACCGTCTGCGAGCGTACAACGTTGCCTTGGCCTCGTTCACGCACTGGGTTCATAATCTCGCAGTGTCAAAGGCGACCCCAGTGATGCTGGTCTCCACACCATTTGGGGCGTACTTTATCTTTGGATCCCTCAATCTCACCATGGCGATTCTTGCCTTTTGGGTCCCAGAAACCAAAGGCGTGAGTACAAATTCATCCTTGCAAGCATGAGGAATATATCTTGGCTACTCGGGACTAACACGAGTTTCCTTTCTAGATCTCTTTGGAACGAATGGATGAGCTATTTGGGGCGGCCGACATGTCTAATGTGGAGGAACTCAGTGTCGCAGCGAAACACGCGAAACAGGCAAAAGAGATTGATGAGGAATGAAATGACGTTTCCATCGGACTTTGATACCTGAAAGCTTAATTATGGTGTAAATAGGTATATATCTATTCATACGGAGGACCTGATGTCTTTTCACCTCTCCCGACCGTATGTGGGGGGTCCAGTGGGTGCATTGTCTAGAATCTTTTCGATCTCCTCAATAATCTCTGGAGTCAACTTCTTGGAGAGTTGAAGAGCTTTGCAGTTGTCCTCAATTTGATGAACCTTTGTCGCTCCAAGAATGACGGTGCTAACATTGGGGTTCTTGAGACACCAAGCCAGAGCGAGCTGGGAGACATTTCCTCCCAGCTTCTCCGCAACAGAAGTGAGCTTCTTCACCTTCTCAATCTTAGCCTTTCCTTCCTCAGTCTTAAGCGCTTCAATGCTCTTTTCGAAAAAAGCTTTGTTGGTAGCGAAGCGGGAATCCTCTGGGATGCCATTGTTGTATTTACCAGTTAGGAGACCAGATGCAAGCGGCGACCAAATGGTAGTTCCATACTCGAACTGCTTAAAGAGCGGAGCGTACTCAACCTCAAAACGCTCGCGGTGAAAAGCATTGTACTGAGGCTGCTCCACGACTGGTGCAATCAAGTTGTAGCGTTCAGCAATCTGCGTTGCCTCAGTGATTTGTGCGGCACTCCACTCCGAGGTGCCCCAGTAGTATGCAAGGTTCAGATTGCGGATGACTTGGGTGAAACCTTCAACGATTTCCCTCAGCGGAGTGGCATAGTCTGGCCGATGGGCGAATACAATATCCACATAGGGCTGGTCAAGACGCTGGAGAGAGCTCTTCAGCCCCTCAACGATGTGCTTGCGACTCAGACCGCGCGTGTTTGGCTCCTTACGACCCGTTCCGAAGAAGATCTTGGTGGTGAGAACGTACTCATCCCGAGGCCAGTTGAGCTCTTTCAGGGCTTGGCCCATCTCTACCTCGGACTCGCCGTTGGCATATGTTTCAGCTGTGTCGAAGGTGTTGATGCCATGGTTCCAGGCGGTCTCCAGGCACTCCTTGACGATGCTGCCCTTCTGGGTACCTCCGTACGTCAACCATCCTCCCAGTGACAGGACACTCACCTTGAGCCCAGTAGGGCCCAGGTGGCGGAACTCCATGTCCTTTGGGTCATAAGCGGATCGAACTGGCGACATTTTGAATCGGGATAAATCTCGGCCGAGGAAAAGAAGACTTCTTTGTGAAAGAAGAGGCGATTGATGGCGGGAAAAAAAGATGGGAACGAGGGAGGGGAAGTCTTAAATCCTACTCCCGGCCATTACTAATTGCATATAGCATCATCGTTACGTTGAGTTATTTAAATCACGTCAACGACTGGACACGTTACCAAAAACAACTAGTACGATCAGTTTCATAGACATCGCACGTATGTGAATTTCCGCATCTGTATCTCATTCAACTGACCAACATAGTGCACAAAGCCGTTATGCGGATGCGTAAGCAGAATAACGTCCATGCATTGTTACATCATTTTGAATTCCCTCGCGATTACTCACGTGATCTGCATTTTTCACACTAAACCCCATGGATAGACCTCGGGGTTAAGAAGAGTCTAAACCCCGCGGCCTACTGCCGCTCGGAATTAACGAGTTCATATTGTAGTTAGTCCATGGCACATTGTTGTGTTATCTCACCACTTGTGGAAATATCTCATGATCCTTTGGCTATAGGCACAGCTCGAGTTAGTTCAGGTTCATAATTTCAAGGTTATTTATAACTGGACTCTCGGTAGGTACCCTGTGTACATGTAATAGACAATGACTAGAATCAAAAGACCATCCGAACACTCCTCGATCTATCTTTGTGAGGCAAATTGCGATCCAACATCTTCCGTGTTTTGAATCAGACTGTAGGCTTCGAGGGGGCTTTCCGGACCCAATTTTTTACCGATTGTGTTGCTTTCTCTGTATCATCAGCGCCCTCTTCCCAGTGTCGGCATTCATCATCAATTTCCTGCTTAAGTCCACCAGCGAATATATCCACATCTGCTGCGTTGACAAACCTGGTACGCTTGAAGATTTTCCAGAATGTAAACATCCCAAAGAACCAGGCGAGTCCAAAGTAGCTTGTAATGAAGCCTCGGTAGGAAAATGGGTAGAATACATCAAATCCGATGAAAAAACAAACACAGCTACCCAACAGTAGACAAGTGTAAGGAAAGAACCAACCCCCGGGAGCGATGTATGGGAAAATGCTGGTCTCATCATTAACCTCCGGATGCTGATGCTTTCGGCCAAGGAGCTTTGCCAACCGGCCTGGGGCTTTGAAGTGGTTCTTGCCAATGAGCGGAATCCCTTTCTTCTTCAGTGCTCGACGCCAGCCCAGGAAGACCCAGGACATTGCTGTAGCATTGACGACGAGGGAGACGGTGGTCAGGTCCAGGAACCAGTTGAACACCTCGATGGTGCCGTTGGAAGCGACCAAGAAAGAGAGACAAGAGATTGCACTGACCACCAAGACGCAAACCCAAGGCGCGCCAGACTTAATGCACTTAAGAAGGATCTTGGGAGCCTTTCCATCCTGAGCCAGGGAGTAGAGAGTACGACTGGAACTGTACAGGTAGGCATTTCCACACGACCATCCAGAAAGCATGATGAGAGCATTGATAAATCCGGGGAGAAATCCTGAAATTCCTACATTCATAAGACCTAGAACCCAGGGAGATGCAGCAGCTCCCGCCTCGCCTGAGTCGATGGCCCCCATCAGGCGCGGATCACGAGACGAGCAGATAATTCCGACAGCGACAATACCGATGATATAAACGCCAACAATTCGGTAGAGGATCACTTTTGCGACTGAGGGGATCATTTTCCGAGGGTTTCTCATCTCTGCGGCGGCGAGTGCCAGGATATCAGGACCAGCGACAGTAAAGCCAGCGTATCGAACGGAAATACAGATACTCAAGAAGACGCCTGTTGCCCCTTCTGCATAGTAGGAATGTACGAAGTTGCCTCCAGACCAATTACGAAAGCCATAAGCATCGTGGTTTGGGTTCCCTCCAGCCATGGTAATAATTGTGGCGAAAACAAGACCAATAAGTAAGAGGATCTTTGTGGAAGACATGACAAACTCGCTTTCGCCATACCATCTACATTGAAGATTAGTAAAGGGTAGGGACATAAAGGGACTTAGGAAGAAAAACCTACTTCACGGCAACCAGATTGAGCAGTACACAAACCACCATAACGATGGCAACCCATACGGCTGGGTTGACCGATGTGTTCCAGAACTGTATGACAGTTGCCACCGCAGAGTACTCAGTACATACCAACATCGCGCCTGCAAAGAAATAGGTCCACCCCATGGCAAAGCCAAGTGCGGGATCGACATAGCGAGCAGCCAGTTCGTAGATGGAGCCACGCAGGGGAAGCCAGGCAAGCATCTCGGCGACACCAAGCGATGTGGGATAGATAAAGCCGACACCGTAGATGATATAGCCGATGATGAGAGGGAGCGGTCCGGCCTTGCGGAGAACGCCACAACACCAACAAAGAGTCCAATTCCGATGGCTCCGGCAATCATCATAAGTTGGACATGTCGGGGTGAAAGACCACGTTTCGTCTGTTGTTGACGGTATGGTTGGTTGTCTGCATCGCGTGCAGATGTACGGTCCTCCTCAATCTCTTTATTCACCGATCCGGCCACCGCCATGATGGCTCTGAAAAGCTTCAATTCCGAAGCAAGTTCAAAGAAAGTAAGAGAAGTCTGAAAGAAGGAAAGAAGGAGAAGTCCTCAGTAAGTGCTCCAGTTCTGAAGAATGATTTGTTGGAAGATGAGCTGAGAAAGTGAAGGCTAAGGAGAGGGAGGCATGGCCTTCTATTTATCCTGGCCAGGTTGCGGATGAGATGAGAACAACTAGCTAAATATCGAGCTAGAGAACCCAACGAACTCATATAGCTCCATAAAATGGCAATGCAAGATAACGATGGAGATGAACCCGATCGAGGGGCACTTTAGGGTTCCATTTGCGGGACAGTGTAATCTGGGGTGAAGTGGTAGCTGCGCCTTATGTTAGGACATTCAATCAACGCCAGGGCTGTCACAGACACTGCGAAGAGGGTCTTCAAGGTACGGCTAAGAGGTCCAAAGCCAATGGGCGGTTCCAATTTCGGGAAGAATCCAACTTCCCCAGACATCGGCAGGTCATCAAAGTCCCCATAATTCTCAAGTCAGATGATGATATGAGTGGCAGTTATGTTCGCCATCCGGGATCATGGCGCGCTGCTATCCCCGCCCAGGCTAGCCCTGTTCATCCGGCTATCAGAGGTCTCTCTCAACCTACCTAAAATGGGATTTAGGTAATGATAGTTTTACGGATAAGATTCATAATATCAACGATATTTCTCAATTTTATCAACCTCATTTAGAAAACTCACTGCGGATAGAGAGAGATTGGGCCAGGAGATGATTTTTATCGACAGAGAATTGAACTAATTAATCATCTTAGTTGCGATAGAGAATACTAAAATTTTTAGTCAAGAAGCTGTGTGCCTACTATTTGTTTTTTCCAGCAAAATGCGCAGTTTACCAACACAATTCTTCCAGTAAGAAGTAGTCAGCTTCAAATTGCAGGAACACGGAAATGAAGGATACCAAATCCAAATCAATCAAGGCTGGCTTCCATTTAATTATTCAATAAAACTAGAATAACTAGATAACCTAGATCTTGATATTAATGTTACGAGACGAAATAGAGCATAAAATCGACGTTGAACCTCGTGGTGGAATCTTGGCGTTTGACTGTATAGGGTAGGATCCTCGCGAGCGGTATATTGTTGCCCAGATGGCTCCCAAATTGTTCAACCTAACCGCTTGTGACGATGACGAAGTAAATAAAACTTTGTACTGTATATAAGGAGAGAGCAATCCCCTCGTTCAATATTGGATTGTCCACGTGAAGCTAGATTGTCAGTGGCTGTAGAGCAGGAAATCTAGACTTCTCTGATCGCCCTTGTCCATGACAAGCTAGCGGACTCTCTTACATAAGCGAGGCTCGCTTATCAGACTGACTCAGGTGCGTGGTTAATTATTCCTTTTAAGGCAAGTCGAGAGAGACCACCCAACTGCCTATCCAATCACATCCGCGGGCAAACACATCGTTATCATGGATCATCCCCGGGATCTAGACCATTCCGTTACCCCGCGTCCGTGATGGAAATCAGTATCCTAGATCGAAGACAGGGACTTTATTTGCTTCTTGCCAGCCCACTTGAGATCCTGTCGTTTTTGCACAGGGATTCGTCCAATGCTCCCAAGCAGCACGCACGTCTCCATCATTACCAGCATCCATCATAGAGCTCATCTCAACTTCCCAATTTGATCCTACAAGACCTTAGGTGTGATAACGACTAACACTGAGCCACCCACACTCGCCAAAACGAGGCAAGCACAGACATGCCTCAGCGAAAGCGACCTTACCGCCCCAAAGTCAAAGGTTAGTGTGTAGTTTCTCTCCCTGTTGTCTTCGCTGGTACTCTCATCCCTTATCAGCCGAGATAAGTACACTGACCACGAATCGGAAATACAGGCTGTTATGAGTGCTCACAGCGTCGCGTCTCCTGCGACCGAACCGCTCCACAGTGCAATAAATGCCGTTCTAAAGGCCTTACGTGCAGTGGTAGTGATGTTGGTATTCGATATCGTTTTACTCAAGGGGTTAGCACTCGTGGCAAGTGGAGAGGCCACACTATCCAAAGTCTCTGTGAAAAGTAACACTCCTCCCATCATACCAGTTTCAGTGATTCCTCTATGCTAATGTCCTTCTCTAGCCGCCTTCAAAGCCAGACGAAGGTGACTAGCAAGCATGAATCCTCAAATCCTAGAAACTCGCCCGAGGGGCTGAGCTCTGAGCAGCCTTCTGCGGGCCACGAGTCTGCCCAGTCACCAAGACAGGAGACAAGTCGGCTCATAGCGTTCGGATTTGGTGATGAAAATCTATACGCCGGCGTGATGAGTCCGCTCCTTTTGAATTCGTTCGATGACTACACAGGCTTCTTTCTAAAGACGACCGAAGAGGCTTCCTGGACCCTGCAAGCAGACGAGCGTGAGGGGTCGTCAAAAGATACCGAACACCATCCACTGTCTGCCATCGAATCTTCCATTATTAGTCCAGTTGATCTCCTCCTCACGGAGTCTCTGCTCGATGATGTTCCATCATGGAAGAAAGCCTTGCTTATGCATTGTGAGTTCATTGGTGAAAGCCGATGTTATGGATCCGCTCGGCCCGCGAGAGAAAGACTAACTCATTTGCCCCGACAAGACTCGGAGCACATCGCTAGCGAAATGCTAGCGATCGATGGAAGTCACAACGGCTGGAGGTACATCGTTCTTCCATTAGCTCACACCGATGACTTGGTTATGGAGGCCGTTCTCGCCGTATCGGCTTTCCACCGAGATGCCAAGAAAAGCACAGACTGGGCGGAATAGTTTCAAAACAGCGGCTCCAGTTTGCAGTATACATCCCAGGAGCAGTCGCTTTGGTTGGACTCGATTGCCAGCAGCCCACAGACCCTATATAATACAGCCATCAAAGGACTACGGAGGCGCAGCAATCTAGCCGGGAGCAGTTATGAAGCGAAACAAGCCATTCTGGTGGCGGTCCTTGTGCTGCTGGTTGCGGCCATGGTGACGGGGAGAGATGATTATTTCATGATTCTTGGGATGTTACATTCTGCAACAGATGTCTTCAAAGGTGAAGATGAGCTATGGGCCAGTGAGCTAGGTCGCTTCTTGGCTCGCCAGGTACAGAAGTAGGTCTTATCCTGGTTTCGTTCCCTCAACACTTTTTCCATTCTTACCGTGACTCTGTTCATCGATTCGGGTTTGGTGAATCATTGTCAGAGAGAGTTGAGCTAATCATTGTGCTAGAATGCGAGTCTACGCCGCCCCCCACATCAGTGAAATGGCAGGCTTAGAAACTCTCACCTCTCAATCTCAATGGGATCAGTACTTTGACTGTGTTCGATACTGTTCTCAGAGCCAATCCCAAGGTAAGGTTCGGCTTGCCGCAATCGAGGACGTGATGCAGCAAGCCCACGACATATACCTCCAAGGACTGGACTCAGCTAGTTGGGCCCTCGATGATGAGAAAAGGCGCGCGGCAGACACAGATCCTGAAGATCGTATAGAGCGTTTCAAGATAACACTGGAACAACTACCAGCGGATGGGCCGGGTGCCCACGTTCTGGTCTGGGCGATATTTTTGGTTGCTGCTGCCAGCTCGTCGGAAAGACACAGGGTTTTCTTTAAGGAGGTCCTACTCAAACGCTATAGTCAGAGCAGGTTCGCCAATTTGCTCAAAGGGATAAAGCATTTGCCGCAAATATGGGTTAAAACAGATAATGGAATAAGATGGACCCAGCTTTTATCAGAAGCTCGGTTATTCGTCATGTAATATAGATTTACAATAAGAAAAACTAAGGCTATTCTTTTCCGCTGACATTTGAAATACTGAATGATTCTCGGGACATATGTAGGGCAATATGTTGCAGCACAAGTCGCCTCCACTCGTTCTTTAGCACTGTCCTAACGCGAATCTTGAAGCAGATGGCAAAGACTCGAGGTGGGAATAGTGAGCTAACCGCTACGGTCAATATTACTTGACTTTTCATATTTCATTACACTATCCTTCTACTTTTGAACTAAAATTTGTCTAATTATCATGTCTATCAGATATCCTACAATGGCATCCACTCCACTCTATCGTATATAGAACACGGGATACTTGATCAAGGAGAAGAAGGCGCTTACCATTGCTGAGATAGGCTGGCCCCTCCCCCCAAAGTCAGTTTCCGGCAGGTTAAGCTGTCCCCTTTCTCTTCTGACGCTGTGCATTATAAAGGCTTTTCGGCGTGACAGCAGTACCATTGCTTACCAGAGTTCCATTCGACACCAATTCAACAGGCCCAGTGCTACCAATTGCCCAGTTGATACCAAGCGGAGGGCTTGAGACATTGACGCCTCCTCTGACATTCCAGGCCACTCCTCCATTGATGGGCCAGCCTTGACCTGACCCTGCGGTGCCGCGATTGACGAACATGACATTGGCATTGGTATTTTCCACGAGGAAGCCGTGAGCCCAACGTTGATGTGGGTAGAGTTCTTGGAGGTCTGATTGTACGTGATGGCGTAGGACAGCGTTAGGCCCCGGAGCGCGGGCCTGCGTAATGACAGTGAACGCCTTAGCCGTCTTACGGCCATACTGGCCGCTGTCCTTGACGAGGACCTGCGTGCCAGAAATGTTGATGTCCGTCGGGTAGCCGCCAGGTCGGTCCGTGTCGCGATCGCGAAAGAAGCTTGCGTTCTCGATTGTGATCCGGCTCACGTTGTATTGCACGTCGATGCAGTTATTGAAGCCCGTGATGTTGACGTTTCGTACAAAGCTGTCCACCGTCCAAGGGTTCAGCTGGATTGCCGGAGCATTGCACGGCTCTGAGTCGTTGAACACCCTACCGGCGCATGTCGGGCTTAGTGTGATAGACAGGTCCTCTATACCGATCTCTGGGTTTGTCTCTGGCAAGTCATAAGCTGCTACGTAAGGCTCCATGTACGTCTGGTCCAGTGCGTCGGTAAGTGGGATGTCCAAGGTGAGCTTGTTGCCGGACACGGCTTGAACGATGCGAGGTTGCTGGATCAAGTTACCAACCTGTGAGATGAGAACTCGTTAGTATCTGCAATGGTATTGATTGCATGTGATCCGTCATAGACTTACTGGCACCCAAGTTTGCTTCTCGCCGTCTCGGACAAGATCTGCCATGCCGTTTTGACGAACCCACTTCTCTGTAGCTCCCCGCGAAATGAAGACGGTCTGTCCTTTTGCGAACTGCTTACCATCCTCCACGGTGACAGTCATGGCACCGATGCCTACGTACTTGTCCGTGATCTTGCTAGTAAAGGAAGGCTTAATGCGCCCGTTTGTGCCGTTGCCCATTGACAGTAGAGGAAGTCTAGCTATCTTCAATTTTGTGACGTCCAGAGTCGTGGATTCAACGCCCGAGCCTCTCAGCCGCGTGTTGGCCGAGATATTCAATCCTGGGGAGATGCGAAACGTCCCCGCTGCCAGCTCGACAACGCCTCCTCCACTGGCAGCGGTCGAGTCAAGCGCAGCCTGGATCTCTTTTGTTCGATCGCCCGACGAAGCCTTGACGACAACGGATGCGGCGGTAGAACCCGGGAGCGACTTGTCTGAGCTACGATAGCCGCAGTAGCTGAAATCGGGAAGCTTGTCGCCACGGCTGTTTTTGATCGATTCCCAGTCAATATCCGCGGCGAGGACAAGCTGCCCTGCGGCCGACAGCCATGACAGCGCAACGAGGAATTTGACGCTCAGCATGCTGGTCAGCAGGAGTCTTCACACAACGCACGTGGATCAGTTGGCTGCCCTTGTTGTGCGCACGGAGTCAATCCATATTAATACTAAGGCTCATTGCACCGAAGGATTCACTACAGTGAAAGCTCAAAAGATGTGATTAGGTATGTTAATTCATGCGGGTGGCCTTTGGCTAAGAACATGCGGGTGGCCTTTGGCTAAGAACATGCGGGTGGCCTTTGGCTAAGAACATGCGTAATGCCAGACACGAAGCCTACGGATCGAGCGGATCGGCGCGATGATCGTGCAGGTTTGAAACGAGCTGAAAATCTACGTGCCAAAGGCCGCCTTAGCTGAGACATCAGCGCGCTGTTTTGCATTCACGGCACTCCAAGTCCAGCTAGTCAATCATGGCTGTGCCACTGGGGAGAGGAAGACCCACGCTGACCCTTGATTTGCTCTCAGCCATCTCATCGCACGCGGATTTCCTATGCTCGTCGTGAGCTGTATGGAAGTGAACTACTCGGCGCCACTTGTAATTCACATTTCATCACACAACTGAAACTTACTTCTTATGTTATTGAAGACAGATCAAAATCTCTGCTGCCAGTATCAACAACGGCAGTAATCATTGTAATCCCTTGTCCTGGGCCTTTGCCAATTATTTGCGAAGTGGGTAACGTACCAACAGGATACTAGCAAACTCCCAATTTTCGACACAACGATATGCGATTTCCTTCTTTGTGACGCTGAATCTTTTCTCTTCGATTGCCTAAATTACGCCGCATTGTATTAAGGGGGACTATGGAAGGGGTGTGAATCCACGCCCTTCAAACGCCTGGTTTCTCTTCAATATTATCACAACTATTGATCATAGCCCCTCGTTTCCCCTTTACTAAATAATAAGATAAATTTGGTGCCAATCAATGGAAGTTGCCTGCGGCCGATAGTATGTGAAATGGGTAGAAAAGCCAAGCCTTGTCCTTTCGAGCCTGGAATACCAAGGCAGAGATCAAATTCAGGCTCCTCCATGTTAAACTCGGTCACCGCCATTTCGTGAAGCTCTTTGTACACTTTGAATCCGTCTTGAGCAGCTTCAGCAAAACTCTGGGGAGATTATCGCTATGCTTAGTGTGATAAGAGTTGGACTAGCAATTGAGTCACATGCTATTGCATTTATTTGTGATAAGAACAGCGCTTACTTGTGGGCAATTAATGTTATATAGGGTCAGAAAGACATGTTGTTACCAGCGGCCAACTGGTAAATTAGACTCGAAAGAGTGTCTACATTTCGTAGAAAGTCGAAAACCCAAGATACTCAATGTTCAACCTTATCTGATCCCTTAGAGATAGCTAGTATGCGCCGGTTGGAAAAAGGAGACAATCACTTTTTACGATGCCGGAAAGAATTTAACACAAGCACAATTTTCACGTTACATTTACCCCGACTTTCTCACGTATTCCAATTATTAAATAAATTCTATACACGGAATTACGGCAACTGGCAGTCAACTACTGGCTGGCCTTTCGGAGCTGGATTCTGGTCTTCCCATCCGCGTCATCTCCGTTAGGCCACCAAAGCAATTTCCAGACGCCGTCCACTTCATGAGGCTGGGCAAACCACCAATCCTCCAGCTGTGAGCTTTCTGGGTTTTGAACAAATATCTGGGGGTTGTAGAGAGCAAAGTCATCCACGAGGTTGGACAAGTCCGATGCCGGATCTACGAAAACCACATCATGTTCGGTAGATCCGCTAGATGGCACAGCAATACGCACTCCGGTCCAAGATGGGCGGACGCCGTTGGTCGCCCCCGGTGCGGCCGACCAGTGCGAAACAGCAGAGCCACCGCGTTGGACTGGCATACAGTTAGATTTCAATTGGACAAAACCCGGTTGGCCTTTCACTTACGGATGACAGGTGCGGCATCAGTGTTGTTCAACAGACTGTAGTCTCCAAGATATGCGGCCCCTATTGCGAATGTTGTGTCAGCGAGTACTAATCTTAGATTTAAATCAACAAGGTAAGCCGTACGGCCATCAGAGAACAAAGGCTGGGCTGGAAATGCGTTGCTAGCTTGGTATCCCTCAGCGCGGAACGAATCGGTAGCTGCGATACTTGCTGCTAACGAGCGGCCTGTGAACACAAGCGCAAGAACTGAATAGAACTTCATGGTGTATTGCGCGAGATAGGAGTAGATGTGCTTGTAAGTGTTTGGCAAAACCGACCGTAAACAAGGCCAGCTTTCAATGTCTATTAAGTAGTGGCGTACTGGGCTCTACTAACCATTAATAGGGGGAAGGGGTGACAGCACAAATGAAATCTCATTTCATTTGACACGCACAATGAGGCGATGAATCGGCACCAAAGCGTTACCTTCTGCTCTAGATTTGATAGCTTCCTTATAGGGAGAGTAAGCTTGTTTGCGGCGTTAAAGCATTATACCATGTATTGGCCAGAATGCGCTACCTTGTAGGATCGAGGGCAGGGGTATTATATTTGCCGCTTATGGTCCAAGATGTGCCCTAAACACGCTGAATCCTCTATCGAAACGGGAAGCTACACACTTCCTAGAAATTAGCAGGGATCCAACAGATATATGTGACCATAATATCGACAGGGTAGCGGAATGCATATTCGCGCCAAATCATGTGCACGCTGTCTAATCCTGGACCTACCTTCCTGTTTCTCTAGTCTGAGACTTTCGAAGCATGACCTAATAAACCCCATAATTGTTCAAGAACTGCCACTCTTACACCAGCACATAACATCCGTGGTGGGCTGGAATGTAACCGAATTATTAACGAGGTTTGTGTATACGCGTCACATCCACTTGATACCATGAATAATACTTCTAGCGCTCCTCTCGCACAGATTGCGCCAAATGATACAGGCCATGCTATCATTAGATTGCAGAGAGCAAGTTCTTAGAGCTCGAGTTTGAGTGTAGTGGTACACTAAACATCAAGGCAGAGCTAGCGTTGCACATATGATTTTGCCGTATGGTGTGAGTTGTTCGATATTGCACACCTTACTAAGAGCTCTGGTATTGAGATTTGGCCTAGCAGTAAGGTCACGCCAGAATGGTGTGTTGGGGGAAAAACGAACAACACCACGGCTATTGGCGAGCCCAAAATGCAGACTGCTAACCACACGAAAATCTAACAACCTTCCACAACAACTATGAAAAGGAGGTTTTGAGTTTTGTGTGTATTCTCAATTCATCAAATAGTTCATGTTTACAGCTAGTCAATTGACCTATCGTAGCCGCCGTAACATAGATAAAAGACTCATCTTTCAAAGAAGGGATTTTCAAAAGTGAAAATAAGAAGGGGTAAAAAGGAGGATGTTTTCTACGGATACTGAAAAATAGCTAATTTATCTAATTTGGCCGGTTTGACAAGTGGGCCCCGAGTCAATGGACGTCTAAGATTTTAGCGGATCAGTTTCGAACGATATCTACGGGAGAAACAAGCACCATCTTGCAGCATGAATCTCGACACCTAGGTCGAGAGTGCGTTAGTCTGGTGGAAACAAGCCCATGGCTGCAACAGTTGGGAGATAAGCCATTGCCGTGCGTTGAACTTCTAACTATTCATACCGACCGACTGGTTGAGAAAGAAACCCAAAGGATAGTGTATCAGAGATAATGGCAACATAAGCCAGTGCCTAATCTTCCAAGTTTCACTGATATGTACGGTTACTAATCCTTTGATCTATTTCTATGTATGCTTACACTAACATGTAAAATGCCTCTACTCATATCATAGAACCAGCAGTCTAAACGGAGTGATGAAACCAACACTGTTATTCTGTCTACTGAATAACCTTGACACCTCTCATTCACCTCATTCAAGGCCCCGGATCTCTTTTCCCTCCATCATCCTATAAGACATTGCTCCACCGCTTCACTTTAAACTATTCTTCAAGAGCAGATCGACTTAGCGAAAAAAACTCAACGATATGCCCTTTTTGATAACATCTTCAAGGGGCTTCCCTCAAGCGAAGTCGCCTTGTCCAGTGCATCGAGTCAAGGGAGGGTTGTCCTGCTGTTTGGTGCACATGGAAATAGCGCCCTGAATCCAATCAACGCCATTGTAGCTTCCGTTTCCGTGGCTATCAGCATACCAGGTACCAACCTGGGTAGCAGATCCAATGCATCCACGGAAGAAACGGCCAGAGCGTCGGGTCGTAATGGGCTTGGTGATCATAACGCCACAGTTACCATCCTTCACTGTACCTTTAGTAAGCGTGGATGCCGTGGTTGTCCAGGTCTCTGTATAGTCGACACGGAACGAGACCTTGAGAATATCTTCAATGAGAGTTTGGTCGATCCCCACGCTGGTAGTCACGGCATTGGAGATGCTGTAACCATCCGTGACAGTAATATCCATATCTCCGGCGGCGGCACACAGCACCGGGGACATCTGGACATCCCAATCGATGAAAGTTTCGGTCTTGTCAGTGATGATATACTCCGTCGAGCTGCAACGTTTGTCAAGGCCTCTTTTGGTTCCGCGCCTTGTTTGAACGTTTGATGGGCTAGTCGAGACCCAGGATGAGTCAAGTTTCGGGGTTCCAATTGTGACGCCCGCATCTTTCAAAATGGCAAGGTATTCATCCGCCTTGGCGACGTACGCTGTTTAACGATTAGAACTCTCTCTCTGTCGCCATTTGTCTCTATCAACCCACAATTATTGCCAAAGCCAACAATCACCTCGTCTGACTTGAGGGTATAGTCAGGTTCCCACTTGGGTGCATTCTTGAAGGCGCTCTCTTCCAGAGCCATGCCACCAGTGATGGCCGTGAGGAGAACACCAACGTATACAAAGGAGCGCATCTTGGTCAAGGAATATACAACTGTAGTAGTAACTGAGATGAAACAAATGACTACTGATCGATGAGGAACTGTGACTTGTGGTGAAGAGTCTTTCTTAGGCAGAGGAATCACCAACTATTTAAATAGTTGGTATCATGAGTAACAGGACGCCTTAACGCTTCTTAGTCTGAATTCTATCCAACAATAGCTTCATGCAAATCCTTTCTCACTCTAGCCTGAAACCCCTCATCTACTGTCACTGCCCTGACTACCAAACTTGAGCATGCATCGGTGATGCCGAATGGAGCCACTTGACTCGTCAGCTCATTTCATTGAATCTAGTAGAGAAGCCTCACTCCCTTGTCTTCTTGACCTATTTGAGCAGCACAGTCTTGACAAATCTTTTCGGGGCACTGAATCCCTGGAACATGAATGAAGTAGTTTGCTGAATGCTACGATTGTGGTTAGTTTTGAAACTCTCGAATCACAAGGGTCATCAAACCGCTAGCATCTGATTCGCGGAGGCTGAAGTTTGCTGTTTCTAAGTCTTGCAACTGTGTCCCTGGCTACATGTCCGTCCGAAAATCTTGCAGATACGGGCTGCATGACAGTTAAAGTGGATGGTTTCAGGTTGGCTTCCTAGTTTGGAGGGCTAATATCTTGAGCTTCAATACGTAGTCGATACCCTAGCATTTGAACTATCTCCAACGCTCAAGTCAAGAATAGAACCCTATCCCGCTAGTATAAGTAGACTGGGTTGCACTACTAGCTAAATTCTTAACCAAATGACAACATTCTGCTTCTCCTCAACGATCTTTCAAACAATCATATCAGCCACCATGAAGCACTCTATCGTTGTGTTGATTCTCGCAATCGCTAGCAGGTAGAATGTCCTTCTCAAAAACTCATATTGCATTATTAACAGTTAATTCTCTTTAAGCGTCCATGCCGACCTGCACAAATCCGCAGCATGCGTGACCGGCAGGGACGGATCCAGCTTCGAACTCCTCCCTAACGCGACACAATGCGCTTGCGACTTCTACTTGAAGCGCAACACCGGCGACAAGCAGTGGGACCAATGCCCCGACTGCACTTTTGTAGGTTACAATCCACACATTGAGAGTTCTTGAAGCTGAGTCGGGATTTCAGGATGGGACTCTCTGCAATTCGGCTAACAGCCATATCGGAGGTGATGAGGTAAGAGACTCCCTGACTTGAAACTATAAGCTATTGCTAACCTTCCTATTGTTCACCTATTATTGCGAACAGAAGTGTGGAGCGCAGGGCGCCGAGGCGGACTAAGGGTTGAGCATAGCCTTCTGTTTACTAGCTAGTTGAGTTGCTTTTCCAAGGAGCGGGGGTGCCGAGATGGGATATGGTCTAGGATGATGTAGATATACCATGCTGGGCGTGTTAGAATAGTACCTATACTGCAATGATTTTCGCTAGGTCCCACCGAAAAACCGTTCAGTTTCCTCTGTTTCGGACCGTGCCGAACTTAGCTCACGTGTGATTACAACCTCGCGTAGTCTAGATTAAATTAAGAGATGTCGTATCCCTTCCAAATGTATCTGCAGCATGAACAGGATGACGCCACTGGTGACATTCGATGCTACACAGTGTTTCTGCCTTCCCTGCGCAACTTGCCAAGTCTACCGGCGGAAATTATAGGGTTCTAGAAGCCATAATTTGTTCGATATCTGAAACTTGCAGTGCTAGGCAGTGTCATCCCGATAATTAGGCGGGTCTGTTTGACTGAAAGGTTTGACGAGCTGGCTATAATCCGGGGGATCGTCGCTATGTTCCTTCATCTTCCTGTAGTTTCGGCCCAGGCTGTTGGCTAGCCGGTATTCTTGAACTACATAGAAGAATTATTCCCAATCCTCAAAGTTTTATTTGTATCATTTTAGTAGTGACTTCTCAGAGCATTATTCCTCTAGAAAGAGTGTTGATTCTTACTTAGTCTGTCAAATATGTAGCGATGAAATAGCTGACTGTCGTGGGCTTTGTCGGGCTGCTTTGAAACTTTGGCATATCTGGGATCGTGACCACTGGAAGTGGAATCGAAACAGAACCGCTAGAATAAAGTCGGGAATGGTTTCGGGAAAAGGTAAGACAGTGACAGTGGGTACATGTGTTGGAAAACGAATTAGAATAGAGTCGGCACAAAACTCGGGGATGATTTCGGGAAAAGGTCAGCGGATGATGCCAGAGCAGGGGTGTGTGACTGAGCCTTGAAAGGCGGGATCCACCAAGAGTTGGCATGTGTTCGTCACTTCAGCATAGTATTCTCATATACGATGAAGGGGCCCAAACTCAGGGGAAACCTTGAAGCGAAGTTTCAGGTCCTTTGACATCAGTGCCGCCTCGCGGGTCGTGGCAGCAGCGGCCCGTGGAAGCAACGGGCCGTGGCAAGGGATGCATGTCACTGGTCACGCAAGCTTTGAAATCAGTTCGGCCTCACCGTTATGAATCATTGAGTGATGCTAAATTGCTAGCTACTATGTACTTAATTGGTTTGACTTTTTTACGCCGGATCAATTTCACTATGCGGATGCCACGGGCTCAGCTGGTCTCTATTATACTTCCTATGTGAATACGATCACTAGCAGTTGTATCAGCTGCCCAGTTGCTCCTTATCATCAGGAGCTAAGACTGCAGAAGAATATGGATACTGTTATTGCAACATTGACGTTGACCGGGAGCTTTCTTTCCAGTATTGCGAACGCTTTTGTTCTCGTCTCTTTCTTCATCTACCGCCATCAAATCCGTCATATGCGACATACATTAGTCTTGAACCTCACAGTTGCTGGTAAGACCTCACAGCCAGGTATTTGAGGGAAGCTAACCATTCCATACGACACAGAGTTCATCAATTCTCTGACAAATTCTGTATCGGGCATCATACGCTTGCGAGATAGCCAACTTCATCCTGGCGTTGGGTGCACAATCCAAGGCTTTCTCGGGCAGCTTTCGGTGCAAGCGGCCGACTTCTCCATATTTTCTATCGCTTTAGTCACTCTCCTGGTCGTGTTGAGAATTGGCAACATTTTGAATGCATCGCTTCGAATGATGATTCTTGTGTGTGTTGCTGTCTGGATCATTCCCGTGATTACTAGCACCGCCGCTACTGCCACGGATAGTATGACAGTCGTCGGTGGGAATTGGTGTTGGATCTCATCTAACCGTCCTGATCTGCGACTAGCCCTCACTCATAGCTGGCGATTCAGCGTTATATCCTCTACTGTCATCATACATATCTGTATCTGGGGTTATTTGAAGTGGCAATTCAGCTCGAACCATACACCGCAAACCCAATCCCATGGCTCGGCAAGGATACCTCTGGTGGGCATACGTCCGTCGCGATCTCGGGGGATGATAGTATATCATGGAATACGACACGAAGAGATAGATTGCAATTCCTCTAATAACGACAGATCATCCAGTCGAACAACTGCAGAGAAGGGTCTAGAAAAGGCAGCGAGCACTCCGAGGCATGAAATAAGAGAGCTGGATTTGAAAATACCAGAAGCAGCTGTACATCCTGCACATGGCCGCTACGAGGGCAGCAATCGAGAGTTGGCAATCCGAACAAACGCTAGCGAATTCCCAATACGATCGGAATCCCGCCCGATCGAGCGAGAGATCAGAAGAATGCTTCTACTCAATGCCTATCCTATCATGTATGTCATTCTTTGGATACCGGGCCTTGTGGGCCGCTTTATGGAGGCAACAGGTCATCCGCCATCAACGAGGACAATAGCTGCACTCCAAGTCTCGACTCAGTTTATAGGGTGTGCGAATGCGTTGACCTATGGATTTGACCGCCATTTACGCCACAACCTTGAGGGGATCTATGTAAGAAAGGTTTTGCCCAGGATCAAACGCAGTTGGGCTTCATGGTATTAGAGGAGTGGTATATTGAGCACAACCATGAGCTAGAAATGAAACCTTTTCAGCTAAAAATCTACATTAATCACAATGCGATGATACTTTATTTATAACACGTCCCCATATCGGCATGGCTTTATGAGCAAGGCTTACATTCTAATTAAAGGAAACTTGCACTGATTCCTAAGCATGAGGTAAGGTTGAATGGATGGAATGCAGAGAGAAAGGGGGACAGAACTAAGAATGAGCACTTAGAACCGAATCTCAGCTACATTTGACTACGACTAGCTGAGGCCTGCGAGAGAGCCGTTGAGCTGGGTTGTTGGACGATAGAGACAAGGAAAAGAGCATGAGCTCGTACGTTCATATAGAAAGAATGAGAGACCAGAACGACAAGTCCGGCGAGGATCGATGGGGCTGTCAGGGTGCCGGCAGGGCTACAGTCGTCGTCGTCGTCGTCGTCCTACCACCACCCTTCTTGCGCTTGCACAAAGTTGAGCAGCTCCAGGCAAAATCTCCAGCCATTCGTCATACAGTACTAACTGACCCGACTTCTTCCCCATATCTGCTGGTCCTCTCTTCTTAAAAAGTTTACATGACGAAACGCGGGGAAAGTAGCGATTGAGGGCTGGCTTGATGCATGGTAAGCAAGCGCATATAAGCCCACACCATGTTTCAATGAGACTCCATTTGACGCTATTCCCCCAAGCATAGGTCGTATCCAGTTCCTTGTCCGTCTGAATGGTTATCACTAGTCGCAGTATACTGACGGCGGAGACACTAGCAGGATTAGCATATAGCATGGTTTGCTCAGAGTCTGGAAATACATACAACCTGCCTCCCATCAGCACCATGCCGATAGCGATCTTTCGCCCGGTTGATACTTGTAGTGGACAAAGTATCCAGAACGGAAGTAGTAGAATTGCGACATCGGTCGCCACATTCAGCGCCGCGCAGACGATATAGGCCACAAAGAGCCGATCACACTTTTCTGGGTTAGAGCAATCTAGCGCAAAGCTGGCGATGATGTTCACCAAGCTGTACGCTACGACTACCGCGAGAACGGCGTGGGTAGTGATCTCGAGAGCACGGTTTGCGTTGAACCGCTGGTAGAACATAAGAATGCTCGCTTTGATAAAAACCGTAGTCAGATTGTAAAGCGGGACACCACCCCATCTGCCTACCTGTTTGTATATATCAATATCGTCGACACATGTTCAAATTACAGGTTATGGTGATTTCGGGGGTTTCAATACCGTACATTAAGGAGCAGCTCCAAATTTGATGGAGAAAAATTGACGAGATGATCGCCAGCACCGAGACGAGCCTCTAGAGCAGTATTCATTAGCATGTTTCTCACGGATGGTAGTCGTAGAGAGGCACCTGTTACCTATACAAACCATTACTGAATGAAGGATCGCAAAAATCTATTCAACGTTGAAGGTTGGCTGGTGTTAGTGATAATTAGAGTAACGACAAGTCTTACCGTTGCAATCATGGCGAGAGCTAAGCAAGGGTTAGTTTCAGTATTGACTTCCAGGTAGGTTTGCTCACAAGTTACGTACTATCATCTGGGTGCCATCTCCTGACAATAAATTTACTTGTCCAAAGCCGCACCACGACAATAGGGAGGGAGAAAATGGGGGAGAAGGATCGCAGTGAGAAAGACATCCGTGCTGCGGCCCCATGTATATGAAAATGTGCCTGGTGTGCCTCCAGCATATCCGACATGGTGACAATCGCCTCCTATGATTAACTGGGATGGCAAATGAAATATTATGAAAACTGGAGAATGGTGCAATTTATTAAGAGCGAAATGCAAGAAGCAGTGCTACTGGTTCGCATTTGCGTGTTGCGTTAGTAAGAATGTAACAGTCACAATACCTAAAGTTGTTCAAAAACTTGATGAACTTTAATTCAGACCCATCAGATCCGTTCATGACAGAGTCTCGTGGTCAAAATATGATGGCCAATTTGCTTTGTTAATATAGATCTCGAAATCAAAAGACCACATAGGAGCATCGCCAGTGTTGTAAGGGGCTTGCAAACAACATTCCTACTTTGGCTGAGAATATTGAGGCAGTTAGATTCTGAAGTCACGACTACTGTGCCTTGGCTCGAGGTGACCCCAAATTTTCAGATAGGTCATCTCGAACTCAATCTCTAAAGCAAGATTGAGTGGATGGGCACCATATGCGGGAATGAGCCTAAGGGAGGGGGGATTTTAGGGCTTATTGGTGGTTAGAGTGGAGGCGGGACTAAAATTATCTCCAAGAATTGCATTCTTGATGTAGCTATGACGCCGGTCACAAATGATGTTCGTGTTGTTGTTCATGCTGAACTTTGCTGGCGTTGAGCAATGGGGCTGAAGCTTAATCCGGGTGCCACCACGGACCTCTCATTTTCATAGATTGGTCGTGTTTTAATGCTAGGCATTGCCATTAGCTCCTTGTTTATTAAGTTTATTCATCCCTTTTACTTAATATTATAGAAGCTGTTACATCTTACCTCCTATTCTTAATAGTGCCGCTTTTAAATTTCTACGATAAGTTCACTCCCTATTATTGACCTTATTGATACGGCATACGTTTATATTAAAGTAATTTGCGCGAAATTTTGCCTTTTTTCTCCAGCATTCAGTTTAGTTGGCTTAATCTTTAAGCCAAGAGGCACCCTCGTTGTTGCAATACCCAAGTCATGGCATTCATCTCCCACCGCCCTATACCGCTTGGGCATAGCTTTCCATTTTGAACCATCTAATCAATACAAAGTACGCTGAATAGGGTACCATAACGATTTTTGTCTCTAATATCATGTCTTCCCTAATTGCTCTGTCGACTGTTTCCATTCCAGAACGGGAGTTCTGCCTCCAACCGAACCGCGCCATACATAGACGAACTATCAAGGGACTCCCCAGCGTACTCCCGCGCAGCTATTAGATGCCCAAGTGCCGCCTCCAATGTCTTCAAACGTGTGCCGTTCTCTTGAGCCATTGACAAAGCGTGCTTGCAATCCTTGGTAGCTAGAGCCGCTGAGAAGCCAGGGGTGACATTCAGAGGAGGGGCGTAGGCGCCCGAAGTCATACGTCTCGAATAACTTTGCAGAACAGGTCCAAACATAATCCCGATAAACTCTTCCATCTGTGCCGTTCCGAGCTCTGACTTCTCTGCAAATACCTGGGCCTCCGCAATCAGTTCTTGAAATCCAAGCACAAAAATGTTCCTGGCAGAAATTAGTAGACGAGTCTCAGCATGAAGGTAGAATCGGACTCTGGAAGACATACCCGGAGATTTTCAGAAGACTTGATTTACGAACGTCTTCCCCCATTTCAATCATCTTTCGACCCATGACATCGATGATAAAGGGCCGTAGCCGATCAATGGCACTGGCTGTGCCAGCAATGGCGAATATGAGCTTTCCCTCGGCCGCTACCGGACTGGCCCCGAATACAGGAGATGCCACAAACGTAGCGCCTCTCTCAGTGAGTTTCGTGAAGCATCTATGGCATGTTTCAGGGTGTACCGTGGAAGTGTCGATCCAAATCTTCCCCTGCAGATTGATATCTTTCTGCAACACCTCGGCGACAAGCTTCTCCAGCACTTGGTCATCGGTAATCTATCTAACATAAGCGATTTCTCAGGTGCTTTTGGGTACCAAGCGCGATCCTACCATAGTGAAGATGATGGATGATCGGTTCACTAACTCCTCAAACTCGGGTTCCGGGATAGCCCCGATTTTTTGAAGTTCTTCCCCTTTCGATAGCGTGCGGTTACTGTAACGCAGAGGAGCCATTCCCTGTGCAGATAAATGCCTCTGGAGGTTCAGTGCCATCTTGATGCCCATGGATCCCAGTCCATACTATTCCATCCGACGGTCAACGAATATAGTGACAGGAGAGGAATTACACATACCCAACCAATTGTCTCCTGTGACATTTTGATATTCAGTTTTTCTCGGCTGAAAGATGTGTGAAACTGTTACGTAGAGATCTTGTGAGTAATTATCAGCGGAATTATAACAAGGGGTGGGTGAATCGACTGGTAAAGAACTGTATCTTCTTTGCGGTGTTAAAATAGGAATTTTTGAAGTTTCAACAAATAGTTAAGATATCTAGCCAAGCTGGAGGCGGAGCTCCACCACCACCATCTCCTCCACCTCGGGAGCCCCTCGTGGTGGAGTAGCATATCAGGCCTCACTCTAAAATCAGGAGAGTAAGCGTGTTGTAGGCAATCTATAACATGGATCACATGTCCAACTGGGGTAGGGTGTCTCGCTTCCTTTCTTCATATTCAATATAGTATACAACTGAGCATTTGCTATTATGTTAAGGACTGTTCTACAGGCAAAAGCGCGAATGAATCGCAAGCTGGATCAGCAACAAGGTTCTCCATAAACGGCCCAATTGCCCAAACACTCCTCTCCTTCCAGAACTGCAGCACAGCCTCCTTGAACCGCACCTCACTCGCACTGGGGGCCATAACATATGTTGTCCGCTGCACCATCCGTTCTTGCTCGGACAAAACAGCCTCCATGATCGCATTCAATACTACGTTTGGTACAGTGAACCGACGCTCTAGTGAGGATACTGGTTCTTCTCCGCCGTTCCTGTCGCGGACTTGGCCAGCAGCCCATCGCAGAGAACGCCATACCGTGAGAATCACGCGGTAGGTAGCTACGGACGTCCATGGAGCCTCAGAAAATGCATCTTGGCGGTTCTCCCCAAGGACTTGGTGAAGAACATCAGAGATATCATCAAGCATCACAAGAATGACGTCGTCGCCGGTGATATTGTCGAGGAGCGACTGCAGCGACCGCCTTGAGCCAGAATATTGGCCTAGTGCCAAGTGTGTTGCCGTGGCCAATCCGGCGAAGATGTTGCTGTCGACGATCCCGCCAATCAGCAGATCATCTGGCTTGCAGAGGGATATTCTCACGTCCAGCACCATCCGCTGGATAGTTGTCCAAAGTGGCTGGTTTTTCGCATCCCAGTGGATGTCTTGATCAGTTGAGAGCCGTAGAATGTGTTTCAGCGCGGCAACAACCTGCCGCGTCTGGGTCTGCGTGAGAATGTGATAGGCTGAGGGGTCGGCCAGATTGGGGGAAGTTGGTAGTAGGAGCGCGTGAAGTCCCGAACCAAAGCGTCGATGCTGGTCAAAACGAAGAGAGTGGTGAAAGGTGACGCTACCAGGGCGGTAAGTAAAGCAGGCCTCGGGGAGTCACTCATCAGAGACTGCATCGCTAAGGTTAGTGACTTGGTGGTAGGGCAAATCAAACTGAAGTCCGTCGCTGACTCTCTTAGGCGCTTGACCCGCGAGTCATCGTTCAAACTTCTCATCCAAACCACTTCGTTCTCTGCTTCCCAGAGCATAGAGGAAAATGGGAGTTCCCAGTCCATGTCCATAGAAGATGTAATGGACCTGATATTGCATGGATAAAAGATGTGGAAGTCCAGGAAAAGAAGGCTATAGATGGCAAGTTTCATGGCTTCTTCCTCCACATAACTCATCCAGTTTTCATGCAATGATGGAGCGTGATTGTTGGGAGAATCATCGTAGGCTTGAATCCAGGATCGGGGAGATGTTAGAACTAATGTTTGCGTGAGCAAGCCAAGTTCCTGAGAAGCCTTTTTTTCTCACTCCGAGTTAGCGATTTGTCAGTCTCGGTTCACAGTTTGCGTTCATACATCTACAAGAGCGCGCAGCATCTTTCTGGCCTTGCTATAGTGCGAAGGCTCGCCCATGTAGGCGCCATATATAATGCACAGGATCGAGGCTTGGATAACACCTGGTTTCCGAAGGTTCTGCCAATCTGAATCCATCTGGGCACGCCTCATGGTCAGAGGAAATCGGGGGCTACGAAAAGAACAGAAAATTCTCACAATGTTATAAAGGTGAGCGTAAACCGTCTCCCAGACATCTCGACTTTCACGCAGACCGGATGAAATTTCATCTTCAGGGAGTTTCCGGGCGCTGTAAACACTGCCTATGGCAAGCACCATGCTCTTTAGCGATTGAGGGCCCGTACCAAGTGCTGTGGATCGATGGAGCAGCGGAAATGAAGGGTGGAAATAATTAAAGTAGGCTGATATGTGAGAGTCATAGCTCGTCTTGAGGAATCTAGCCGAGGTCTCACAGTTAGTAAGTGACGTTATGGCATTTGAGCAGAAGGGAGTGTCTACCCATTATCTGGTGGAGATATCTCAGACAATGTTTGTCCCCAAGAATCTCGGTGATTCCCTGGGCTGATTACGGCGACCTTTGGGCTTGTAAAGACCTCCTGTGGACTAACAGATGAGTTTTGAATCCGGATCGTTTCCCTAATTGCCTCTTCAGATGCTTCTCGACGTGAGGGGTGAGTTGGGATGCCACGGCATCTCTCGACATGGCGTTTGCACACATCCCTTCTTGAAAATGATGCGTTGCAGGAGAAACATGCATATGGCTTATTACACGTGCTATCCCCATGTCCTGCCCTTCCAGTCAGCTCCGCTAGCCAAGGATCTGTAATGAGGAGATGGGGAAATGAAGGGCCGTACTAGATCGTCTATGTCGCACTAGGTTCTCCTACGGGATCGAAAGAGGTCAGTGCTTCCGAATAGATGGCACGAATACAGATCCGCTCACATTTCGTGTGAATGTCTGCGAACATGCGCTGCAGGCAAAAGGGCGATCCGATCCCATCGCAGCTCTTTGTCAGTGACAACTTGGTTTCGATATCGAGTTCAAGAGGTATCGGTTTGTCTCAATCTATCCAATGAAAGATGGAATTACTGTAGGCATGATGGGCCCAGATAATAGTTGATTGAATGTCCACGAAAGCCAGCATGTCCGGGGTATCATCCCCCTCTCCTTGAAGAGGAGAAGCTGTGTATGTTCTTGCTGAGTCACCTATCTCATGTGGGAGGTGTGGAGGGAGTGTGGAGCTCTAGGGTGGCTACTAATGACCACTAGACTGACGATTACACCTCGGTAAATGATTGGTGGCTACAAGAGGCTGAGGCAAGTGCGTTCGTGTGCACAGGAATTATGTATGCACTATGTAGATTTATGCACTCGATCATGCGCTAGAACGGAGCAGGCAAGGCGAGGTCCTGCATAAAAGCATAATTTGGGCCAGTCTCAACACACACCTACCCTGTAGTGACAGACTGGTCCATGAGTAACATTCGCATTGGAAGGAAATAGTCGGCAAGAGCTAATGCAATGGAGAATGCGTTCATTATTGAGTAGACACGCTACGAAGTGTGTCATAACAAGTTTATACAGATTGAGTGGGCTTGGCCGTTGACTTTAGTAACCTGGAGTGAAAGGCTGCCAAATGGAAGCACAATCTCAGAACTATATGACCCCAGAAAAATCAAACTCGCCTCGGCTATCATCCGCGATTTAAATAGTCACAAACGACAATACTCGGATATCATCCGAGGCGATTTGTCCATTATCGGTCATCGCTAATACCATAACTTCTTATTATTCTAGGATCAAAGGGCGACAGTTGATTGCTGGTCCGAGCTACCAAGCGATGCTCCGCTCCATCAGGTGAGCCAATCATAAGGCGGCCCAAGGTTTTGCAGTGTCAGAATTTGGTGCCACTGTCCTCGAGTCATTGCTCAGAAGTACCCGCTACAACATCTCCATTTGGCTACTCTGATGGAGCTCCACGGCCGACTCCAAGTCATGCCCATGAATCTGAGCCCACAGCCGTGGAGCTCCACCAGCACCAATGCAAACCTTAACGAGTCGCCTCTCGGATTTCTCAGGCTGGAACAGCCAACCCACAATCAATGCGGGGGGACCTTGACCTCCCCGGATTTTGCTATCAGGTTTGTGCAGGGGAGGGAGATAACCCTGACGCTTGAAGAACAAGATCTGGAACTGATATCACGGGAACCTCGGGGGAAGTCAGGGGGGCCAACGCTGTACCCTGTCCAGCCCTCAGATAACCACGCGTTACCGTAGTCCAGCTACGTGTGCGGTATGTCTCTGTTCAGCCATTAGCCTCATCGATACGTCTTGCCTACATAAACCCCCCTCGGCCTCTCATATTTGCTTTTATCGACTCTGGATCCTGCCCAAAGCTTCATTGAGCTCATCGACCTAAGAGATATACACGTTCTGGATAATCTTCCATTAATATTCCCTCCTCTTCGCCATCGAACGCCGCCATGTCTGCTGATAATCAGGACAAAGTTGACGGTGGGAATATTGTTCCCATAAGATCAGATGTCGACAATGGTACAACAATAGAAAAGGAGATTGGGCATTCCAAAGACGCGGACCCAGCTCTTGAGTTTATGGGCGGGGAGCAGATTGAATTCACCGAAGAAGAGGAGAAATCTGTTCTGCGCAAGATTGACTTTGCTCTCGTGCCTCTCCTGTGCTGGATATACGCCCTGCAATTTGCTGACAAGACCTCACTCAACTATGCCTCCCTGATGGGCATCCGCGAGGACACCAATCTGGATCCTAATAGCCAGGAGTACAGTTGGGCCTCGAGCATCTTCTATGCTGGGTATATCATGTGGGAGTATGTCAAAGTCTGCGTTGTTACTTTTTGGTTATATCGAAACAGCAACTAACTAATCGTGGTAGATTTCCTACAACCTACTTCCTCCGAGCCCTGCCGCTGGGTAAATATACATCAGCTAACATCGTCCTTTGGGGCCTTGTCATCATTTGCCACGTATTTGCGATGAACTATGCCGGCCTTCTCTGTGTTCGATTCTTCCTCGGCGCCCTCGAGGCAACGGTCACGCCCGCCTTCGTGCTTCTGACATCCCAGTGGTACAAGCAAAATGAGCAAGGTCGACGAATGGGACTGTGGCTCAGCTGCAATGGAGTTGCCCTCCTCGTCATGGGACCCATCGCTTACGGTTTGTCTGGCGTCACAAACTCGCCCCTGGCAACCTGGAAAATCCTCTACATCGTGCTGGGTATACCGACAGTTTTCTCCGGCATCTACTGCTGGCTGCGAATGCCCGACAACCAAACCAATGCTAAATTCCTCAACCACCGGGAAAAGATGATTGCAGTCGAACGAATTAGGAAAAACTTTCAGGGAATCGGAAGTCGCAAGTGGAAGTGGTCCCAGTTTTACGAAGCCTTCCGCGACCCTCGAACATACCTCTATGTCCTGTTTTCGATTCTCATGAACACTCCTAATGGCGGAATCACGTCCTTCGGATCTATTGTGATTAAATCATTTGGCTTCAGTTCTCGACTTTCCCTTTTACTCAACATGCCTACTGGGATTGTAGATATTGCCTGCAAGTTGGGATTCACCTACTTGTCGGACAAGTTCCTGGACCGTTCTTTATTTGCATTCATCGCCATTCTGATTCCCATGATCGGAGGCATCATGATGGTCGTCATCCCGCTATCCGCTAAGGCCGCTTTACTCGTTGGATACTACTTTATCGGGGCGGCAGGCGCATCTTGGTGCCTGGTCATGACCATGATCTCCAACAATACCCTCGGATACACCAAAAAGGCCACAGTCAACGGACTCCAGATCCTGGCCTATGCAGCCGGAAATTGGATCGGTCCCCAAACCTTTCGATCGAATGAGGCTCCAGAATATTACCATGGCAAGATGATGGTGGCTATTATGTATGGCTGTGCGGCTCTCACTATTGTGGCACTTCGTTATGTCAATGTGTGGGAAAACCGACGCCGTGATAAGTTGGCTGCTGAGCAGTCGCAGACGGCGGTTGCGCAGGATTCGTCTACTGCGTTTTTGGACCTCACAGATTTCGAACAGCGAGACTTCCGATACATACTGTAACGGATGGAGCTGAGATTTTGGGGCAATCTGTGGCATTGACAGAAAGAGGCTGTTTGCTGAGTAATGCGATGGCTCAAGTACTACCTGGTGATGATAGTGAATAGTGGATGATTATTCTTCTGAGGTAACTCGCTTTCTATATGGCTGTGCAAATTAGTTAGCCGTGTTGATATTAATTCGACTTCCAATTTTGCTTCAACTGTCTGAAGTCCGATAGTGATAACACTTTCCCTTTCGAACCCCACGTAGCATTTAGGCGAGAAAATCCAGTCCTTTGAGGGCTCAGATGCTAACAACAATGAACCACCGCGACTGGCCACGAATTGAACTCTATGCGGATAACAAAAGGGCATTCTATTTTTTTTTCTTTGGAAATGAAGATCTTTTGAAAGAGAATACTTAGTCCTTAGCAGTTTTTTATGCTCTGGTAGCAGAATTGAAAAGGGAGTAGAGCAATAAGCAACGTTAATACGCATATTATACCTCTTAAAGAGACACAGAATGATGAGAGAAAAAATGTGGAATAAAAATTCAAATTTAAATATTTGTTTAGTATTCTATAAGAACTTTGTCTAGGCATTAACAAGAAAGTCCACAAAGTCTTCATCAGGAAGTGCAGGCTGCAAGCCCGTATCATCCAGCGGACCAAGATACCAAGTCAGATCACTTCCATCTCCTTCACGTGCTGCAAAACCATTTCCAAAGTAAGCGAAACGGTTCGTCGTAGTGTATTTAAGAACAAAGTCCTCCCATCGTGGGCTCGCAATGGTTTCGAAGAACTGAATACGTGATCCAGGCCACATCATTGGCTCGCCGTCAACCGTGCCCTGTTTGAACCAAGATCGGCAAGGGGAGGTCCATGCCGTGCGAGGCAAGAACTTGCGCCGGTGCTGAGCAAAGTCGGCAACTGCTTCTTCTTTGGGAGCAAAGGAGGTGATTTCTTCCTCAGACATTTTCTTGAGGACCTGCATTACATAGCGGGAGACGGTTTCGGTAATGGGAAGGAAGCTTCCATGCCCGTACGGCCCAAATGGACCATTGAAAACTATCTTTGGTTAGACTTTGTCTTCTTGTCATTTATTCTGATATCAAGGGACTGGGAAGCATACTGAAGTAGTTAGGCATGTTTGCTACTGCCAACGAGAGATAAGTATTTGGGACATCAGCCCAATACTTGCTGAGATTGACGCCGTGACGACCAATAGTAGGGTATCTGGGTTTCCAGCTGACATCAAAACCAGTGGCACAAACAATGACATCGAACTCATGTTCGACCCCGTCGCTAGTTTTGATACCCTTGGGGGTGATCTCGGTTATGCTGGACGAGACAACTGCTACGTTGTCCTCGCAAAGAGCTTCCAGATAACCATTTCCAGGTGTGGGCCGGCGGCACCCAACTGCAAAATTCTTTGGGACAATCAAGTCTGCAATCTCAGGTTTGCTAGCCAGCCTGGTTCTCATGTCTTTCTCGGCGGCCTGGAATTTGAGAGAAGTTCAAGAGTTAGTTTGGGCTCACAAAAGCGTGTCAGTATGGTCATGCTTACATTACGAGCATCTTGTTGCTCTTTTGAGCCATTAAGAATAAATCTAAATCGAGAGTTGAGCTCAGACTCGATTCTCTTTCTGTATGCGAGATATTTCATCGGGTCATTGCGGAGAATTTCTTTCTGCTTTTCGGAGTCTTTTGCTCTATGTTAGTAAATGAGCTACGGGCGTTGTCTGAGAAGCACTTGCATTCAAAATTGGTCCCACCTTTGCCAGCAAATCGCTGACCGAAGGAGGCGGTAACCCAGGCAGCACTCCGAATGAAACACTTCATATGTCCAACAACTGGAAAGCGAAGATGTCAGCTTGATGTTCGTGGATTATGAGAGGAGGGAATATCTCTACCTGGTTGGATGCTGGGAACGATTTGCACAGCGGACGAGCCGCCACCAATAACTCCCACCCGCTTCCCTTTCAACTCAATGCTGTCATCCCAGTTGGCGCTATGGAGCATTGGGCCCTTGAATGTCTCACGGCCGCTGATATCAGGCCACTTCCATTTGCTGACGTATCTATGTTAGTCTGAATTCTATCAATTAGATTCGGCTCACTTACTTGAGGACCCCACTGGCATTGACAAAAATGTCGGCCTTGTCGGTGATGACATCTTCCGGGTTGTTGCCTTGCTGGATTCGGACATGCCACTTCTGATCTTCTTCTACCCACGTTGCACCAACCACAGTATGGTTGAGGCGAACATACTTGTTGAGGTCATATTTCTCCGCAACATCCTTGAAGTATTGCAAGATTTCCGAAGCGCTGGAGTAGCTGTGAATGAGCGTTAATATCGAAACCTTAGGAGGTTAGAAGGTTCAGTCTCACTAATGCGACCATTCCGTCGATGGTGCCCACGAGAACTGGTAGTTCACCGAGGGGATATCGCATCCACAACCCGGATAGCGATTTTCGTACCAAGTACCTCCAATAGATGGGTTCTTCTCGTAGCAAACCAGGTCTAGGTCAAGCGAGCTGATGCTAACCTCGTGAGCGAGATTCAGAGCGCTGGCACCGCCGCCCAGACAGATGATGCGTATTTTTCGACCAGAACGACTGGGTTTCTCCAGAATTTGGTACTCCGAGGCGCTTGCCACGAAGGCACTGTCTAGAGACGGCAGGGTAGCTGATGGACTCATTTTCGAGGTTGAAGTGGAGGTTGCTGGAAAGGAGATGGTATCGAACACTGATCACCCGTGTTATAGAGAGATGATGAGAGGCTATTGAGGACAGCAACCGGACATTTAAAAGATATTCTACAAATTGATGTTTACAGATGAAGTCCCTATCTTGACACCGATTAGGAGAAATCGCATGTTTCAGGTCTAGAACTGCGTGTCGCACTCGCAAGCCTCCACCTCCACCTCCACTTCCTCTCTCCACCCCCTCCATTGGATAGGCTTGGCCAGCCTCCACCTCCACCTCCACATACCTCCACCTCCACATACCACCACCTCCATAAGGAAAGGCTAGACTTCTCAGCTGAGCAAGGAGGGCCGTTAAGGTTTCTGCTTAGACACTTAATCGTATGATCACGGGGACAAGTAATCAGAAGGGAATACGATGATGGTTAAAAGTCTCGGCAATATGGATGCCGTCATCCCTCTGTGAAGTTCACATTCCACTTGTGCCTAGTTTGGAACCCCAACATTCTGAGAAAAAACTAGATGTGAAGCATAGCCATACACGATGTGGCATGTTTAAATCTTCATTGGCAAGTAATGAGCGGTTGTTCTTACCAGATAATCCTGGTTCGCTTTATTTCCAGTATTCCGATTTTAGGTAAATCAAGAAATTTCAAGGCATCGACCGAGGTCCTGTCTCCATTCTGTTCTTGAACTATCTTTTGTACGATTGCTCGCATTCTAGTCAATCCTACCATAGGTAATTTGGGTTTGGGTCGGTTTGTTCCTCAAACTCGTTGGAAAACCTCTATTGGGCAGATATGGAACGTGACTGGCCTCCTCATGGAGCATCTGAGCCAAGAGAATTCCGGGTAGCTGGACATATAAGCAGGACCTTCTACTGTGTCATCCTCAAGTCTCAGATGTCAGAATGAGTGAAGAGCTTCCTGCTTCAAGGTTGACTCAAAGTAGCTGCATCTTCTGCTCTTCGAAGCAAGCCTTAGAGATGAATGGGAGCTATCAATTGCACTCCCAAACCCTCTAGCATACTCTATGATCTATTATGCTCTTCAAGATATTTGAAAGCTCCTAGGTCGAACTGCCGATGAACCATTTGTAGGGAGGTTAGGATCCTGCCCCCGAAATACAACTTTTAGCAGCCTCTTGTACTGAATTGGCCACAGACACGGTGGTGAGAAGCTCCCAGAAGCGAACCACACCCGCGTCTCCCTCATTTTCCCAGCCATTAGCAGCCGCAGCATTGTATATAATATCAGTTGCAGATGATACTGGAGAGGGGAGCTTCAATTGCCTGGCCTCCTCAGTAAACATAGCCACAGCCTTCATAAACGTGGAAAGAGGTACGATTGGTGTCCAGTCCGCATCGAGGATTTGCGGCCCTCTGCTTTCCAGCATATAACTCCATGCTGAAGTGTTAATTAACACATCAAACACAACATTTGGGTCAAGTTCCAGTCGTGCCGCGAAACTCAAAGCCTCTGCAGCAGCAGAAATATGGATCCCTGCCAAAACCTGGTTGATGAGATTGACAGATGAAGCGGCACCTATTCCTCCTCGAACTTGTTGCAAGTTGGAAATATCTTTGGTCATGGCTAGTAGTGGGGCCTTGACTTTTCGGATAGTAGAATCGTCTCCTGAAATCATGATCTAAGGCGATGAGCTTGAGTTTGCAATCAAAAAGGGACGGTTCAACGAACATTTAGAGTACCGTTGGCGGTATCAGTTGCCCAATCACACACAGGGGCGTCCAGAATACTTATATCGCTTCTGAGGCGCCCAAGCCGACCTGGAAGGGTTTTCATATAAGAAGGAGGAACAGAAGAGCTGATAACGATGACAGCATTATCAGAAAGGTTCTCTACTACCTCTTCTGGACCAAAAAGAACGTCGTCGACTTGAACTGCGCTCTGCACTGAAATTATCGCCACTTGTGTACCTCGGACTGCTTCCACGAGGGATTTGGCGAGAAAAAAACTACTCTCAATTTGAGAAGCTCTCTCTGAAGTGTTGGGGACGACGCCATAACCTTGCACCACGTAGCCTGCTCGAAGGAGTGATGTAGCCACTTCCCTGGCTGTGGCATCTAATCCTATTACACTAATTGCCGAGATGGGGAACTGATAATTGTCCACATCGATTCTGTTCGACTGGCAGGAAAAATTCTGTGAACCATGGCGTGTTTCGGTATCATGCGTGAAGCCAGGACTATGGACGCGCATTAGGTTCGTATCGGTGTCTTCGTCTTTGGCGGTGGCCTGTCTAATGCCCATGTTGTAGAGCTGCCCTGCGACTTCAGATAGAGGGAGTGGGAACTGTAATGACCGAGCCATAGAAGTAATCAGGGACTATCGAGGTTAGATCGCGTTGATTCATGTATTGGTCTATGGGAGACGTACCAGATCATCGGCCAGATTTTTAAGAGTTGGGCCAACAGTCCAATTGCCCAAGCTTTTGGGCATGCAAGCCTGGAAGACTCTGGAGCTGCCAGTAGTAGTTTTGACAATATTAGAAATCTCGAAAGGGTCCAATCCCTGTTTGATAGCAAATGATATTGCCTCTGTGGCTGCAGAAATATGAATGCCAACGAGCATCTGATGTATGAGCTGGACCTTACTGGCAACTCCTAAGGTACCAGGAATCATGAACCATTTATCCGATATTTCGCCCAAAAGACTCGAGTTTCTGCATAAAGCCTCTCGTTTTCCAGCAGCAAAGACCGCCATGTCTCCCTGCGTGTCATTCGTTGGATTTGAGGATATCGGGGAGTCTACTAGAAGGATGTCTGATCGACCCAGCCTCGAAAGGTGAACTTCTAAAGCGTTGTAAAAATTGGTGTCCATAACTGAGCACAGAAGAACTGAGCATCCAACTGGCAGTACTATCTTACTGTAAACAAAAAGGACAATCATATATGGTGGGACTAGTGACTATAATACCTTCGAGAATACTGGAGTCGTGGCCAAAAAACAGACGCTCTAGCTCGGGTCTATTAGCCAAGCAGACAAGATGTTCAGCATTCGCTGCGACGTCCTCAGGGTGTTGGCAAAAAGTTCCACCTAGAGCACTGATCCTGGATTTATCAGGCGCATTGTTGTTGTATATCCGGACAATATACTCTGGGTTGCTGAGAAGGCCGTAAACCATTTTCAATGCCAGGCCACTCATCCCCAGAAAGCCGATTGGAGTTGGAACAGACTGTGTTGCGGCCATATTTGCAACATCTGATTGAACCAAGATAGATCACTCAGGCAAGAGCAGACCGTTATAACTTGTAGATGGCCTAGTTTCAGTAAGAATGCTGCAGACTGTTTTCTTCCGGTGTTGATCTCGAACATGAAGATCTCTTACTTGCGGAGGTGGAGTGTGGAGGTCTTGTGTCAAGTGTGAGGCGACATCGTGGTGGAGCTCCATCAGCTTGAGGTCGGCCGGCACTTGAAGAGTTAGTACTTTTCTTCAGGCTAATAAAAAGAACAAAAATCCAAGTAATTCTATTGGACTGGCTTCTTAAGCGCTTTAGACTTCTCATCGAGGTGGATGTAGTCTAGTTCTAATGCTATACCTCCTGCAGTTGATTCATATTATTTCTACAACAAGTACTAGGTATCCGGGAGATGCACTCTAACTTTCAAGCGTTTCGTCTAAAATTGATCGAAGCAGCGTCATGAAATCCAACATAACCCTTTCGGATGTAATTCTTTTGTTCCCCTCAAACTCCAATTCGAGCTTCCCATTTCGAGGCGTCGCATAGATCTCTGGACGATCACGCGCAGGCAGGCTAGTTTGATAGAAAGAAATATTGCTCGGCGAGCCAAGGAAATTGAACGAATCTCCATCGTCCGCTTGCTGGAAAGCGGTGCGCCACCCAAAGTTGGTTGCTGCCCCTGGCCAAGTGGTGCAGTTCCTGATGATCTCGACCATGCCTGCAGCTTCATGAGTGGAATCCTGAATAAACTGGTCATGCAACTGCCGGCTAACATCAGCAAGTGTATCGGTAGACTTGATATTGACTCGGATAGGAAGTTCAGTCATCGTAGGCCCCACGACACTCTGTAGACTGCTCGGGAGCATGGAACGGCCAGTGACTAGACGTCCAAAAATCACTTCCTTCTGGCTAACTTGTCGCGAAAATGCCAATGCACAAGCAGCATGGAAAACTGTGGCAACCGAGATGCCTTCACTCATGGCTATATTAGTTGGCATTGTAATTGTTTCGCTTGCACTCAGCCTGTCTTCTGGGCTGCATCCGACATTGTCCATATTTGTTGAGCTCCAGTTGGGGAATGACGAATCAGTTAGTCTAGAGGCCCAGTACTTTAGACTATCATTCTTCTGCCTTGCACAAAAGTCGATGTACTGGGCAAATTTGGGCGCAATTAGTAATGGCTGGTTGTTGTATATCGCAGACAGAGTTTCCAGGACTTTAGGCCAGCTGTATCCATCGAATTGAGAGTGTGATATACGTAGGACAAGTTTGTGACTCCCGGAATCATGCGATATAGCCACGAATCGTATAAATGATGAGCCCAGCTTCCTTGAGCGTCTCAAATCAACCTCGCAAAGCTTGTCGATAAAAGACTTGATTTCGTTACTCTGGGCATTAAAAAAATCGTAATCTGGTTTCAGTTCACTCAATGAAACTTGCCAAAGTTGACCTTTACTCTCGACGAAAATATTGCGGAGAATATCGTAGTGTTTTACAAGCCTGTAACACGCCTCTTCCAACCGCATGAAATCTACATCTCGAGGAAGGTCGAATATCCAATGGGGATATCTACCTGGAGGGTCCTGCATAGCATCCAACACTGCACGCTCTTGAAAGTCTGTAGCAGGAGTAATGTCTTGAATATCTGATACATCAGAGTCCAAAACAGGTTGGACATATTCATCGATGAACAATTTATAATCCGGAGTATCCAGGAGCGAGAATGGCTCATAGGATACCTGCATCTCTGAATTTTCGCCCACCCCAGCAATGAGTGCTGCTAGTTCATAGAGACGGGGGCTTTGAAAACGTCCGACACAGAAAATGACAGGCTCCGCTCCCGGCTGGCTGCTACTAACTGCATAGCAGCAATTGACTCGCCGCCGATTCTGAAGAAGTGGCTTTCAGCACTGATCATTGCTGGGTCGACACCCAGAACCATCGACCACAGAGCTTGCAATTTCTTCTCCAAGGCTGTATTCGGCTCTCGCTGTTCTTTCCCCTGAGCCTGTACCTGTGCTAGTTGCTCCTGTGATAGCCTGCCCCCGATCTCCCTCAGACTCTTTCGGTCTGTTTTGTTTGTAGTGGTCATGGGAATTTTGTCAATGTGGATGTATGCAGCTGGCACCATGCTGAGAGAATTCAATTAGTTTCATGGTATGTTCTGGTGATGTTGATTGCGAGTTTGTGTGCAAAGATGCGGTGAAAAAATGTCCAACGCATCAGGGTATGATTAAGTGAGTGGGTAGCCAAGGGCGGGAAGAATAGAATACTTACTATATAGGAACACGGTCGGAGAGCTTTCTCTCCATCTGTTCGAATCGCTGCATAGATTGAGCTTGAGCATCCTGCACCTCTGATTGATTACCTGCATTTCCTGCCAGACTGGCGAAGATGGCGAGTAGAGGGCTGTTGCTATTCTGCGGAACGATGATCTCAGCTGCGATGCTGTGGTAGAGGCTAGCATCATCACCAAGGCAGGACCGAACGTGATATTCCACTTCAGCCAGCTCGATCCTTTGGCCACGTAACTTGATCAAGCTGTCTTTACGCCCAATGAAGTCCATGGATCCATCCTCGTTGTATCTTAAAAGATCCCCCGTTCTGTAAACCCGACCGCTTCGACCAGAGTGATCTTTGGAGCCCTGTCTGAGCCAGCATGGGCTGTCTATATACGATGCTGCTGCTTCGTCCGAGCTCTTGAAGTATCCTTCGCTGACAGTTGGGCCTTCAATAACAAGATCTCCAATAGTCCCAACGGCGGCTAGACGGTCTGGTCGACCGGGTTGCACAAGCCAGGTTCTTGCACCGTAGGAGTATCCAACATGGCCATTGCGGCTTGTGCCACTCAAGCATGCGAAACTTAGAGCTTGAGCACACTCCGCGGGACCATAGATACCGATCACCGTATCCACGTATTGCTTCCAGCGCGCAACTTCCGTCCCTCGGATAACCTCCCCTCCCATGGCAAGGGTTCTGAGCCCAGGCATCAAGGCCGGATCAAGTGATTGTGCTACTGATGGGGTGAAATAAGAGTAGCTGCAGTTCATTCTGTTGAAAGCACCTATGATATCGTTTTTCCGGTCCCATTCTGATGGGATACAAAGACAGCCCCCACAAATCAATGTCTGGAGATGATTGGACCAAGATACGTCAAAGCTGTATGACACAAAGTCGAAGACTCTAGTTCCGCGTTTGATGTGGAGTATATCGGCCTGGTGAATAGCTGCGGATGCAAAGTTCCTGTGACTCGTGATGACGCCTTTAGGAGTTCCCGTTGATCCGCTAGTAAAGACAACTACAAGTTGTTAGCAAGGCCATATCGGACTAATGAGTGTAGGTTAATTACTGTAAAGGATATCTGACGGGCCGATTTTGGGCAAGCAGTCTTCGCTAAGTTTCGATGAGTACTCATCGATATACTGTTGGCTCACTATTACGCTCGTCGCGGTCGACAGTTGTTTGACCAAAGAGTCATTATTGGACGATGATAATACAAAGATTGGGTCGACTTGACAAATAATTGCCCTGAGGCGGGCTTCAGGCTGAGTCGAGTCAATGGCGATACATGCGGCACCAGTTTTCATGGCTCCAAGTGCAGCAACGGGATACCACATAGACTTCTCAAAGCACAAAGGAACTCGCGACCCTGGCTTGGCTCCAAGAGAAACAAGGTACAACGCCAATGTATCAGAGAGTGTATTCAACTCCGAATATGATAGCATGCCGTCCCAGGCGCAAATTGCAGGCGCATCTGGTTGATCCTTGACCATCTTGCTAATTAGGTCGGGAATGCACTCGTTGATTGCCTCTGGGATAGGCGAGTTCCACTTCCAGAGTGTCTGAATATCTCGAGGACTTGCCATACTGATATCCTGGACGGTTTCAGTATTGGCGACACAAATTTGACGCAAGACATGCTCAAATTGGGACGCGATGAGCTCCATTTGTGAAGTTCCAATAATACCAGAGTCAAAGCTAATTTCCAACTGAAGTCCACCGGCGTTTGAAAGTTGACACATTACCATGACAGCATTGGGATTAAAATCATCGAGATCATCGCTTCCAGAAATAGTCTCAAAGTGATGTAAAAATGGAGAGTTACCTAGCTGGCCGTATCTATGGGGAAAGGGAGGTTGCACGACGAGAAGTGTGTTGAAGCGTGTTCCTCGCTCAGTGTTGGCATCGATCCGGCGAATATCCAACAGCTCGGTTTGCTCAAAGGCGATCATATCGATCGACTGCTGTTGAATATCGTGCAGTAGATTGCTGACACTTTGTTCGGAATCAAATTTAATACGAACCGGAACAGCGTTGGCAAGAGGTGCAATCATTCGATCAATGCCTGGTAGCGGCGCCTGTCGTCCAGTCACCATCGCGCCAAAAACCACATCGTGGGTATCGGTGTATCTTGCAGTCAAAATGGCCCAAGCAGCACGTATTACTGTGAGGAAAGTTAGCTATCGTTGGAATTTCTACTAAATACCACAACAAACAGCTATCCATTGAACCAAGAAATCTTGATCCAACGCAAATTCAAGCAACGTATGGAACAAGTATTAACTTACAAGTTGATGGCGTCTCATCTCGCTCTGGCCAGTCAAGATCAGAGATGTCGTGTTTCACAGTACTATCAGGCTTCGGCTGATAGCCTTGCCCTGGAAGTTCAGGAAAGAGAGCAGTGTCAGAGTCGGAAAATTGAGACTGCCAAAATTGTCGGGATTCTTCTTTGCTTATGCTGCCTATGTGCTTGACAAAGGCCTGGAAGGGAGCAACAGGACTGTCACTGGCAATTCCTGAATAGATATTGGACACCTCGTTAAGCAGTAGGTTTAACGAGTACCCATCGTACATGGCATGGTGCTGAGTCAACACAAGAGAAATGTCCCCAGATGTGTCATTGACGAACGAGAACCGAGTTAGGCGCGTGCCTAAGCCCATGAGATCAGCCGTGTCTTGACCAAGGAACGTTTCCATGCTATTGTATGAAGCAAACTGAATTTTGTCGTTCACATGAGCTTGGACTAAGCCTTCGTCTGGAACATTTACAATTCGATAGCAAATGATCGGGGCAGTACTTTTGCTTGCAACCTCCCAGGCTTTTTGAAGTCGGTCCAGATCAACCTGCTTCCCGAGTTTGAGTAGAGGCCTTGCAATATATGAGCTTGACGATTTAGCGGTCATTGATAATAACGACTTTTGTATGCCAGTGCATGGGAACAAATCCATGATGTCGCTTTCTTCCACATTACATTGTGCCGCTGCGTATCGCACAGCCTTGAGCTTGTTTTCCCGGCTCTTCAGCAGAGAAAATGGCTTTATTTCCTCGTTTTCAATCCCGTAGCCTGAGTGCAAATTCTCCATCAGGCTGGACATTTGGGAGAGCCTTGGTGCTCTGAGTATATGTTGCACAGTGAGTGAAATATTATGGCTCCGAGCCAAAACCGCCAGCCGCATTGCAGAAATAGAGTCTCCTCCAAGACGGAGGAAGCTGCTTTCCGAATGGATTTTGTCCAATGAGACTCCCAAAATACTAACCCACAGTGTGCGGAGTAGCAATTGTGGTTCGGTTAGTTCCATGGCCGCAGCTGGATTGTCTTCTGCACCACCAAACTGTTCGAGAGTGATACTTTCACCAAATTCTCGCAGGCGCCTTCGATCCGTTTTGCCACTAACTACCAGTGGAATCATCTCGACGGGCATGAATGCAGCAGGGACCATATACGAAGGAACAAGCTCGGCTAATTCGTCTTTCAAGTCCTCTATACATTGATAAAACTTCGAATGCTCACTCTGCTTGAGCTCGACAAATACCATCAGTGAAGCTCGTCCCGTGATCTTGGGAACAACGACTTCCGCCGTCGTTTTTGGTGCTGCTGCGAGCCTCCTAGCTAAACAATTCCGGGCATGGTACTCGACCTCAGCAAGCTCAATCCGCTGGCCGCGGAGCTTGACTTGAGTATCCTTTCTGCTGACGAAAATCAAGGCACCATCGATAGGATCGTACTTGACAAGATCACCGGTCCTATACATCCGACCAGCGCGTCCAGCCACACTACCATCTGGAGATCCGCGGAGCAGCCAGCCGGGGTCTTCTAGATAGGATGCTTCGGTTCGCTCCTTGTTGTTCAAGTAGCCTATTCCTACCAGAGGACCCTCTAGCCATAGCTCTCCGATCGTACCAACCGGGGCCAATCTGTCATTGGATTTTTGATCAACTATCCATGTGGAGGCACCTACTCCACAGCCAATTGGTAGTCTATCAGGCACAGTTTTCGGTACACGCCAGAAGACGGTGGTAGATGAGCATTCTGACGGCCCGTACATTATCGTAACGGTAGACTGGGGCATCCATCGTGACAAGTCCTCTTTCGTCACAGATTCCCCACCAAAGTATATCCTCTCCATAGTTGGGATCTCATCTGGATTAATCAAGCGAGCGAGAGATGGTGTTGGCCCTATATGTGTCACTTTGAAATTTCGAATACTCTCTGTCAGGTTGCTCTTTCTCTCGACATCGCTCGGGACGCACAATGTCCCCCCGGCCGCGAGAGTGTGGAGAATAGTCCAATGTACCGCATCAAACGAATATGATGAAAAATCATAAACCCTAGCACGATTGGTAAACCCTAGGAACTCTCGCTGTAGAGTAACTGCACTACTGAAGTTGCGATGTTGTATTAAGCAGCCCTTGGGAGTGCCTGTCGTTCCGCTGGTGAAGACAGCATAAAGATAATCAGATGGGTCAACGACTGGTAAATCATCTCTAGAGCGCTTAAGCTTTGGGGAAGTGGGTATTAAATCTGCTTGAGCGCTTATTACCAGCACATTGTCAACTAAAGTCTTTGCCCTTGGCTGGTTTTCAGGAGACGAAACAATAAAATTTGGGTTGAACTGTTGGACGATAGACTCAAGTCGTGGTCCAGGCAGGGCCATATCTAAGAATACGACCCCGGCTCCAGCTTTGATCACACCGAGAAGAGCGACCAGTGTCAACACAGACTTATCGAAACACAAAGGAATGATTGTATTTCTCTGGACTCCCAGGTCGATCAGTCGATAGGCAAGGGTAGTGGATGCAAGGTCTAATTGTCCATACGTGACCTCACCATCCCAGCCAGTGGCTGCCACCGCATCTGGAGAAGACTGGACAACATCGGCAAAGATGTGGTGATAGCATCTCTCAACCGACTCTGGCTTTTTAGAGTTCCAGTTCCATATCATATTCAAGTCCTTTTCTGTTGTAGTGTTGATATCGTCGATTCGCGAATCATCCAGTTGCCGATTACAGAGAGTCTTTAACAGTTGTCCGAATTGCTGCCCTAGTAATTGTATAGAATCCTTACTGATGACAGCGGAATCGAACGAGAATTCTATTTTGATGCGGCCATCATCCAACGAGCAGATGATGGATAGGGCATATGAATTGAACTTATGGTAACGCCGAGCTTGGTTTTCAGCTGTGTTGTCAAGCCTCATGGGTGCAAACAAACTCGAGTCGCCGATGTTCTTCTCCTGGGGTTGAATAACCAACATTGTTTGGAACTGGCAGGCCTGGTGAGCGTCCTCACTAAACCGAGAGATATTGGATAAACCTGTCTGTTCATGCGGTATCATGTCGGTGGTTTGGCGCTGCACGTCATGAAGATGGGTTATAATCTTGCCTTGGCCATCTACTTTTACCCTTATCGGAACAGTCGCAATGGTAGGACCTGCAAGTCTCTCGATCCCGCTGACCGCTGCCTTTCGGCCATCAACGACAGTTCCGAACACAACGTCTGGTGAGTTTGTGTACTGGGCACAAAGAATCGCGAAAGCAGTCCGGATAACAGTTGACGGAGTAATGTCGTCTGTTCTCCGTGAGATGTTTTCTACTATGTGCACATGAGTGGAATCCGTTTGAGGTTGATAATTGGACGATGGAATCGCTGGAAATTGTGGCGCCTCCAAGTCTTCAAACTGCCCTTTCCAATATTCAGCGTCGGCTTGCTGGTCTTTGTGTCGGACGTACTTGACAAAAGATTGGAAAGGCATTTGCGAAAGAGGCTGTATACCGTGATAGAATCCTTCCAAGAATTCCAGAAACAGGGGCAGTGTCCACCCGTCATAAATGGAATGATGTAAGGTTAAGGCAAAGTACCAAGAACCATCGACAGCAAATAGGCAGTATCTCATAAGAGGTGCCCCTAGCCCCATCGGAAGTTCACTTTCCTTTGCTAGATACTCATCATAGCTTGCCGCCTCGACCCAAGACTTCTGGCTTCGTAGGATAGCCTGAACAAGGCCATGATCTGGGAGGTCTATAATAGAAGTCCGTAATATGGGAATCACGGATAGAACCTTTTCCCAGGCCTTTTTAAAGAGGCTCGGATCGATGGATTGGGCAAGTTTGAGAATGTTCCGGCCAATGTAATGGTCACGGGCTTTTACAGTTAATGCCAAGAGACCCTCTTGCAGAGGTGTGCAGGGAAGCAAGTCTTCAATATCACCCTTCTTGATGTGGAGAAGTTCTGCAGCATCTCCAACGAGGGATGCAGTTCCATGGACCGGGACCAAGAGAGAAAATGGTTCAATGCGGTCCTCGTTTTCCACCTTGCTCCTCATTGTTTTTGCCATGTCCACGAGCACCGGGTTTTGGAATATTTCAGCAACTGTTAATTGGAGCCCTTGCTGTCGAGCGATACCCACCAATCTCATGGCTTGGATGGAATCACCCAGTCGAAGAAAGCTGTCGTTGGTAGAGATATTGTCTGCATCCAAACCCAGCGCTGTAGCCCAAAGGCCTCGCAATGTTCTCTCAGCCATCGTGACGGGTTCTCGCCACTGATCACTTAAGCTGTCGCGAAGTGGTTCAAATGAAGCTCCTATTTCTCGCAGTCTAGCATAGTTTCGCTTTCCTGTTGCACTGATTGGAACGGATGAAATTGCTATGTAGCAGGATGGAATGGCATAGTCTGGTAGAACGCCCTTGAGCTTTGCGTTGAGCCCAGCAGTCAGACTATCGACCTCAGATTGCGTGGCGGCAACGACGAATGCGGCCAGACTAGTGCCAGTTCTATTCCGGAGTGTAACAGCATCGATGACTACTTCGGTATCTGTACTTTTCAGGGCTTTTCGAACTTCACACTCTACTTCTACCGGAGAGACAAGCTGGCCACGTATCTTGAGCTGAGTGTCCTGCCTTCCGATAAAAACAAGTTTTCCGTTAGAGTCGTATTTCGCCAAATCTCCGGTGAGATAGACTCGACCATGTCTGCCTTGAGCATTGGGCACAAATCCGGCGGCCAAGAAGCCTGGGTTCTCGAAAAATCTCGCCTTTGACAGCGCCTCGTTCCCAATGTATCCCACAGCGGAGGTAGGACCTTCAAGGGCCAATTCACCAACAGCTCCGAATGGAGAAAGTCTATCGGGATATTTGGGATCAACAATCCAGCTGTAAGTCATATCGTTGGCGCTCGAGCAATCTCCGATCATGCCCGTATACCAATTGGGATCATTGGCGGAGTGGAAGGTTGCCGCGGAAGACTCAGCTGGGCCATACCAGTTTATGAGACTGCATTGGTGTTTCCACTTGCTTACATCTTCGCTGGTAAGATTCTCGCCGCCAAGAACCATTGTTGTCAGACTGGGTACATCCTTGTGTTCGAGGAGCTTAGCGGTTGATGGCGTAAGATTCACATGATTCGCAGCAAACCGACTGATAGCTGCAGACAACTCATCAAGCCTGTCAGACTCAGATGGAATACAGATGCACCCCCCATAAGCAAGCGTTGACAGTACTTCGACTGTGCTAACATCAAAATCATATGACGCGAATTGGAACACTCGAGAACTGACATTCATCGCCGTTGAATCAGCGTAACCCTTAACATTGGCCGCCATGGTGCTGTGGTTCCAGAGAATCTGCTTAGGTTCGCCTGTGCTTCCAGACGATACCAAGATGGCAGCTGGGCTGTTTACCGTAACCACTGGAAAAGGAGCAGTATCAGGCGGCTCTAATATTAGTTCCTTGATACTGAAGTAGCGGGTTTGTCGAGAAACAACATCCCTGAGAGACTCTGAGACTACGGCGGCTTGAACCCCGACATTCTTGAATGTCTTTTGGATCCGGTGCTCCGGAACCATAGAAGACAGCATGAGTATCACGCAGCCGGCCTTCATTCCCGCAAGCTGCATGACCGGGGCCCATCTGGTCTTCTCAAGATAAATTGCGATGACTGAACCCCTCGGTAACCCTCGGGTGAGGATATTTTGGGCTATAGTGTTGGACAAGTCTTCAACTTCTTGATAAGTAAATTGGCCGTCCCAAGCATCGATTGCGATCGACGCTGGATATAGCTTGACTATGGAAGCGACCATGGGGATGATAGTCTGGTCAGGCTGCTCTGGAGGCTTAGACTTGGTGGCCCAGAAAGATTCAAGATCAGCTCCACTGGCTACCTGCAAAGATTCGATTTTGGAGCTAGAAGTTCTTGCATCACAAAGCTGCTGGATAATTTCTTCAAATTGACGTGCCATACGGGTCATCTGCTTGCCGTCGATTAAATTGTTGTCGAAGCTCAGTCGCAGGTGGAGTCCAAACTTGGTCAGCTCACAGATCAGCATCAGTGCATACGTGTTGAATGGATCCGTCCCCATGGTGGAAAGGTTGGAAGAGTAACTCCGGGCTTTAAAAAGACCACTATCGTCGTACAATCCCCTTCCTTCGGTTTCAGGCTGAACAACGAGCAAGGTTTGCAGTAGGCGAGCCTCTTGGAGGCCAGTCAAGCGTTGGATGTTTTGCAGGCCAAACTGTTCATAGGCAGTTGTTGAGACCGTTTGCGTCTGGATACGGCTGAGAAGAGACCCGACAGATTCGTTCCCATGGATCGAAACGCAAAGAGGTATGGTTGATATTGTAGGGCCAACGCAATTATCAACACCTGGTACGTCTGCCTGTCTGCCACTGACTGTTATGGCAAAGATGACATCGCTAGTTGCTGTATGTTGTGCTGCAAGTATTGACCATGCGGACCGGATTATTGTTGAAGGTGTTATCCCATCTCGCGGCCATTGAAGTAAAATTTCATGCTTGAGATCCTCATTTGCTCGAGGCTCGTACAACTGTGTTGGGAGAGAGGGGAATTGCCTAGGCTCTGAGCCTGATAATTGGGCTTTCCAGAAATCTGTCGCCTCGTTCTCATCAATGTTGACCAGATGCTGAATGAAGTTCACGAAAGGTGTAACAGTAATCCCCTTTTCGTCGAAATACTGGCATTCCAATTCATCGAGAATCATTTTAAACGAGCTTCCATCATATGCACAGTGGTGGATCGTAAAAATGAAGTCCCTGTCGACAATAGCCGCCCGACACAGTTCAGTGCCAAGATCCATTGGCCGGGCTTCATCTCCATGAATGTAGTCTCCCACATTACTTCCAGTAATAATAGGATTCCTGTCGAGTATAACCTGTACCAGCCCATGTCCTGGAAGGTCAACAATCCGAGTTCTGAGAATGGTGAACTTTTCGGCAGTCGCTTCCCAGGCCACCTTAAGTGTCGCAATGTCTATTGTAGGCTGAAGACCGAAAACACTTCTCGAAACGTATTGACCATGAGCTTTCGCGCCGAGAGCGAGTAAGCCTTGTTGGAGCATTGTGCATGGGTATGCATCGACGATGCGAGATTCGGGCACTGAACAAAGGTGTGCGGCCTGCGTGCGGATATCTACCTCCGGAATCACTCCCGAAAGGAGCGAAAACGGAGCAAGGCAATTTATCTTTGCAGTTGAATCGTCCGCATAGACTGTTCTTTGGGCCATATTCTCCAGCTGTGGCGCCTCGAATATGTCAGCTACGTTCAGAGAAAGGCCTCTCGTGCGGGCCAGTGCAACTAACCGCATGGCCGCGATTGAGTCGCCACCAAGCCGAAGAAAATTATCCGTGGCATATATCGCATCTTTTTCAATATGGATGATTTCTGCCCACAGACTTTGTAAAGTTTGTTCCATCCCAGGAGATGGCCTCCTGGATTCGTCTCGAAGTGGTTGCAACTCCGCGAGCTGTTGGTGCGTGAGGGCACATCCAATATCTTGGAGATATCGTCTGTCGACTTTCCCAGTATGGGTGAACGGGATCTTTTCAATCGGAAGGTATACTTTGGGAATCATATGAGGAGGCAGTCGCATTTCTAGATCTCCTTCCAGTGCATCGACTGGGAGGGAACGGCGAAAGATATCTCGAGGATCATGCTCGCTATCTTGAGCAACGGCAATGAATAGAGCAAGTGTCTCGATGTTACTTTCACGGGGAGTGAAAATCTCTGCCACCACCCTCACTTCGAGTTTACCGGAGAGGAACTGCTGAACATGCCACTCGACCTCGCTCAAGTCAGCTCGCAAGCCTCGTAGCTTTCTTTGAGAGTCGTATTTCCGACCGAGGAAAACGATGTCTCCCGTTGGGGTGTATTTAACGAGATCTCCAGTTTTGTATAGCCTTCTGGGGTGTTCCGGAAAGGACTCTTGGCGATTGGCCTCATTCCACTGGGGTGAGAAGAAGGATGAATCGTTCAGTGCCTGGCTTTTGACACCTGTGTAGGTCGCAACAATTGTGCCTTCAATACAAAGCTCCGCAATTGCTCCAACTGGAGCCAAACGATTATGGTTATTCGGATCAACAAGCCACGTATGATTAACATAGCTTTTGCCAATAGCACCATCAACCCAGCTTTCTGGCGTTACTCGATAGGACGTTGCTACAGACGCCTCTGCCGGGCCGTACCAGTTGTGAACAGATTCGACACTTTTCACCCATCTCATTGCAGTTTTTTGTAGCAGCTTCTCTCCCGCGAAAACAAGGGTCTTCAGAAATGGCAAAGATTCGGGGTTCAGGTTTTCAGAAATAGAGGGTGTCAAGCCCAGCCAGTTGGCTCTTGAATCGTGTATAGACTCGGCCAACCGGTTGCTTCTATCAAACTCTGACGGGATGCATAGACAACCACCAGCACCTAGAGTTGAAAGTGTCTCAATGATGCTCACATCAAAGTCGTAGCCAGCAAATTGGAACACTCGGCTTGAACTAGTAATGCCAAAAGAGGATGTTGCCTGCTGAATGTTGCTTGATAATACGCCATGATTCCATTCAATAGCTTTCGGGGCTCCTGTAGACCCAGATGTAAAGAGAATGAGCGCCGGATCGCAAGCGTTGCGTATTTGTTTCGAGGAAACCTCCCACTCCTCAACCTCATGAGAAGCCTGTGCTGGGATCGAGAGAGTTGGCAAAAGTTCACCGAAGGGAGAGGACTGTGATGGAGCTGATAGAAGTACCAACTCGGGTCTTAAACTCTCTACAATATCTTGGGCACGTTGTCTTGGACATGTTGAAGAAGTTGGTAACGCGACGGCTCCGATTCTCAACACTGCAAGCATGCTCGCAACAAACCACGATGACTTCTCGAGACTAAGCACAATTATCGAGCCTTTTGTTACTCCTCGGATTCTTAACTCGCTCTCGATATTCAACGTCGCTTCTCTCAGTTGCTTATATGTAAGCTTCTGGTCCCAGGATGAAACTGCGACGGCATCTGGATTTTCATTTGCGTGTCTGTCGGTCAAGTCAACTACATTGTTGTCTAGGATTTGAGGCGGCATTTTGTTCCAGCTCAATATTTGGTCAAGATCATTCGTGGTAAGTAAAGAGATATCTCTTAAGTTCAAACCACCATGTGATGGAGTACACATTGCTTGAATGAGGCTTTGAAACTGATGAGAGAAACGGACAGCCTCCTGCTCCTTGATCGCTCCTGTGTCATAATTAATTTTGACAGTCATTTCGGTCGAAGAGTCCAAGTGGCAAATAATCATCATCGCATATGAGTTGTAGATGCCCATGCTGTCAGCTTTGCTGTCCTTTGATACGAGGATAGGACCCGACTCGTGTTCCGGGGTGATAATAGTGTGCGGTTTTGAGAATATACTTCCTTCTCTTTCACTTGTACCTTGGACAGCTGCTTGGACTACCAGGAGAACTTGGAAACGACTAGCCTTCTCAATCTCTCTGCTGATCCGCTGGATATTTTGTAAGCCGTATTGCTCATGATTTATAATATTTAGGGCCTGGAATTGGAGTTGCTTTTGGAAGTCATGTATCGAGATGGACCGATCGATAAGGACTCGAACTGGAATTGTCCCGATCGTCGGCCCAGCGACCCTCTCTATTCCGGAGACGGGGGCTTGTCTACCGCTCACTGTTGCCCCAAACATAATGTCGTCTGAATTGGAGTAGGAAGCAATCAGGATCGCAAGAGCCGACCGAATTATCGTAGAGGCAGTAATGCCAGATGCTGGCCACTGTAGCCCTCCGATCAGGAGATCGAGGTCCGCCTTGGTGTGTGGAGTAAAGTTGATTGGCGGGAACATGGACGGCAAAGACCCGTCAAGCTGCTTTGTCCAGAATTCGACAGAGTCGTTTACGCTCCTAGTTTTGATATGCTTGATAAAGAGTTGGAAAGGGTAGAGTGGTTGTTGTTCTGTCCCTTGGTAGGCTGCCTCTACTGCATCCATAATGAGCACATTACACCAGCGATCAAATAATGCATGGTGTATTTCCGATAGATAATAGCACTTGCCATTATCCTGCACGATGCCAGCTCGAAACAGGCGGGTGCCTAAGCCCATCGGGGGCGCATCTTTTAGGAACGAGGCGATGTCAGGGTATTGTCTCAACGATAAGACCTCGTCAATTACGACCTGAACCAATCCCTCTCCAGGAACATCAATTATCCTTGTTCGAGTTATTGGAGTTGCTTCAACGATAGTCTTCCACGCCGTCTCAAAACGATCCACGTCGATATTGGACGGTAACTCGAATGCAGTTCGTGCTACATAGTTTGCAGTCGACATGCTGGTTACTGAGTGATTGAGCCTCTCGCTCTTGGCAGTCATGGCTAGCATTCCTTGTTGAAGGGGGGTGCAAGGGAAAATATCTTCAACAGATGTTGCGTCAAGATGACAAATCTGAGCGATGTGTTCGCACAGCAGAGCCTCGGAGCTTTTGTTGTTCAACAGGGCAAACGGCTCAACAATTTCGATGCCAGAGAAGTCTGCGCGAGTCACTACCTGTGCCAGATCTCGGAGTACTGGAGTTTTAAACAAGTCCGCAACACACATCGCTAAATTCCTTTCGCGGGCAGCGGCGACAACAAATATGGCGGTAATGGAATCACCGCCGAGTCGAAGGAAACTGTCCATAGTGCTGATACGAGTTGGGTCCAACTTCAAAGTAGTGGCCCAAATCTGCACCAAGTACTGTTCTATGGTATCAGATGGTGCTGTGTATCGCACTGAAGAGAAGATAGTCGCTTGGGCGGCAATAATCTCATCCCATGTTAAAGCACTAGCCATCTCGCGAAGAAGCCTCCTGTCCGACTTCCCAGTGGCTGTAATCGGAATTTTTGCAACAGGAAAGTAGATTCTGGGGATCATGAAAACTGGAATGACTTCCTTCAGCTGTTCAGCCAGACCTTCCATGGCTTGCTGGATGTTTCGAATATCTTGACCTTCTAGTTCAACGAAGACACTCAACGAGAGGTCTTCACTTCCACCGCCGTGAGGAGCGATGACATCCACGATGATGTGAACTCTTCTCGGGAGACAGGCACGAACGTGGTGCTCAACATCACCAATTTCGATTCTCTGACCCCGGATTTTGAGTTGAGAGGCGTCCTTGCGGCCAACGAACAATAAATTCCCATCGGGGTTGTACCGAACAAGATCACCCGTCTTATATAAACGACCATGTCTGCCGGCGTGATGCGTGCTTCCGGCAAGAAGCCAGGTTGGATCCGTGACAAAAGCCGCATTTGTCTTTTCCGGATCCCCTATATACCCCTGGCCAACAAGGGGCCCCTCAAGGTACAGCTCTCCCACAGATCCGATGGGGGCAAGCTTTTCGCTGTTGTCTGGATCCACAATCCACGTAGAGAAGCCAACGCCGGTCCCTACATCCGGACGAGACTCAACCGAAGGCGAAAGAACTGAAAAGGCACATTTAAATGTACATTCAGTTGGGCCATAAGTATTCAGGAGCCTCACACGGCCAGCCCACCGGGTTATGTTGTCCGGATATGGCATTTCACCGCTAAGGAGAACGGTCTCAAGGGATGGTGGAATCGGGCTGATTGTCCTCAATACGGTCGGCGTAACATTGATCAACGACACCTTGAATGAGGTTATCGAGGACGACAGGTCACTTAGCATATCTTTCTCGGATGCAACGCAAAGGCAGCCCCCTGAGCAGAGCGTGTGGAGAAAATTACTCCATGCAACATCGAAGGAGTAAGGAGCAAAATCGAAAACCCTTAGGCCACGGCGGAAGCCCAGCCTTTCACCTTGGTAGAACACAGCGCTTCTCACATTGGCATGGCTAATGCAAGCACCTTTGGGCTGACCAGTACTCCCGCTACATGTAGAGGTAATGCTTTAGTCATTCATACGTCCTGTAGGATCTAGGCTCAACTTACGAGGTGAAGGATATATAAACAATATCTGACGGGTGGATAGTGTAGGGCAAATGGAAGATTGCCCATTTCGAGAATTTTGGGTCCAGAAGCGTGTCATCAATTTGGATAACCGGAACGTTGGCGAGAGAAGTTGCTCTTTGGTAGTGTTCTGGTGACGAAAGCATGGCATGGGGGTACACTTGCTCAACAATGGAGAGTAACCTCTTGTCTGGCTGCGTAGCATCCAGAGCTACTGCGATGCAGCCGACCTTGATAATGGCGAGCATGCTAACAGAGGTCCATCGCGACTTGGAGAAAAGCAGTGGCACGACAGATCTGTACTTTACGCCATGCTGAAGGATCGTGTTGGCAACACAGCTCGCCAATGCATCCAGCTGGGAGTATGTGAAGTCTCCATCCCACGCACAAACAGCCAAGGCATCTGGTTGACTAGTGGCTATCTCGCTGATAAGATGATGCACACAACTCTGCAGTTGCTCATGTACGGCCGCGTTACGATCCCAGATCTGATCAATATCATCAACAGATTGTGAGACGTCGATTGAAGTCTGTAGGGAGATAGAGGACACGCTGGGGGATTCTTCTGAGGAGGCATCCCCTGCCGAAGATGACACAGTTGATTCAGCGGCCATGCTTGGTGTAGAGATGACACGTCTTACCATCAGATGCCTTGCTCTCGATTTTCTCTCGGAATTTTGATGGGGGAGACACCAATCATATGGCGATAGCAACTAGCTTTTTGAGTCAGCTAGATGCATTATGATGTATCTGCCCCGGCAGCTTTGATGCCTCGTACCCACGTACATGGTCATGGTTTCCCATTTGGCAGTGAGGGGCTTGGCACGGGTCAAGATTTTCTCAGGTAAAATTTGTACCGACTAGCCCCAGCCAGGCCACGGAGGTTTCAAATATCGGATCCCATGTGGACGCTTGTACATGGTAGGACCTGCATGAGAAGCCCGCAAAAGACGTGCAAGTACAGGTACCCCTACGACGAATCGATAAACTAAGCGAAGGAGTTTTGCAAACAAAGACACCTCGTATTCGGAACGAAAACACCAGAGGCATTCCGAACGAGTAGCCATTGGCATTGACTGGCTTGAACTGGTCCAGTTCCAAACGACGAACGGGCTATGTGAGATGGCATGGATCAATATCGTGTCTGCATATCCTCAGGCGAGTCTAACCAATTCTCAAGCCGCTCTCAGCTCGCCTGAAAATGGCTGGCTGGTGCAAAGCGGCCCGTGCAAGGCACTTTTGGCTCTGAGTTCCCCGCAAAAGCACGGCACGGCACGGCGCTTAGACGACGATAGGCCGAGACAAATGTTATGCTTCGTGCACCGAGTCAAGGCTAATAACTCCAAAAAGGCGGCTTCGATGCTTCTGTGTATCTAATGGAGGACCAGGGTGATCCAGGCCCATCTGCTGATCCACACCCCATTCACTGGCGCAGTTCGTCCGGTATTTCCCCTTGTCCTGCCCAAGCGTCTCGCAGGGTTGCATTGAGATCTGCAGCAACTGTCCCGTTGCGTCGTGACTGGCCTTCAGTAACCCTGTGGTGCGTCCCAGCCGCTGTCGGTAGATGTGTGAAACCGTCCCTACACACATAATAATCTGCGTGTGGCCCATCGGACGTGTAGTACCCAGATCTATATTCAATTTTGGTGCACCTATATGTGTGAAACCCTGAGATTGCGGTAGGCCAAGAAGCATCCATGGCATTACGTCTGACCACTGCATGTCTCAGTCAGCTTGCTTTGGGCGACATGCTTTCCTTCGTTAGTTTGACAAGACGACACTTGGCATAAGCGCACATCGCCCATAAAGGGGTATTGGCGTCTGACAATGCAGCTGAACTGACTCATCAGTAAATCAGGTCGTTGTCTTCCCGCCTGCAGTCGATAGTGAACCAAGTCGCAGCTGAATTCCGCTGAGAATCCTTGTGGCTAACCAATCGGACGTCATTAATCACCCATTCCGCCTCTAGAGACGGCAGATCCTTGCCGATAATTGCCTACTTATCGTCCAGTCTAACAATGTGGAGGACCCTAAAAGACATGCACGTAAATGGCGAGCAAATGGCGGTGGCTAGATAACATCCCGAGCGGGTGATGTCACTGCTGCCAACCTTCCTTTCTTTGGTTTTCTTTTTCCTATATTGCGTTGAACATCTTTCCAGAATGAAGTGTGTAGCTACACGAAGCCGATCCTCTCGCGACGGCAGATTTGAAACCCAGAATTCTCGTATTGTCCCTTGGCTACCTCTTAACTCCGATCAGGTCTATAACTGCTCGTTTCTCATCTTCTAGAGCCTTGTATCTTACATTACTGTTCTTACAAATGCTCCATACTATAAGTCAATGATTTGACCAACACGCCGTATGATTTCAGGCCAGCGATATAATAACCTCTGATTAAAACGCCTTCTGCCATGATTTCCACCACAGTCAGCACAGAGCGTGCTGTTGCTTCCATCTTCAACTCAGCTGTCGCTGCTGGAGCAATCGGTGCTGCCTGGGAGGTGGGATTACTCGATGCCGTAAGATCCCAGAAAAGAGTGAGCATCGAGCTCTTTGCCAAGGACCGAGATCTAGACCTTGACTCAATGCACGGGCTAGCTACAACTCTGGTTGTGGCTGACATCCTGGAGCGTCAAGATGATGCCCTTATCCCAGGTAGACTGATGGATGAGGCATACCGGAATAAGTCCCTCTTTCATTGGCTCTGCCTTGGCTCTGGCGGACTGTTTTGCAGAATGCAGTACGTGCTTCAGAACAAGAATCGCCAAGGCGAGTTCTACGAACGCGATAGCGTTGCTATCGCGTATGCCTGCCATGATATCAACAAAGAGCACTTTGATCCTTACTTTTGGGAAGCCATGGATGGACTCGACTTCAAAATCAACACCGTAGTCGACCTGGGAAGCGGAAGCGGCCAGAGGCTGATGCAAATCCTGGACAAATATCCCGGCACCTCGGGGATCGGCATTGATATTGCTGGACCGGCCACCAAGGTCGCTGAATCCCATGGCAAAGAGCGAGGCCTGGGCGACCGCTTGTCATTTGTTGTAGGGGACGCGACAAACTTGAGCTATCAACGGGAATTTGAGGACGTTAACTTGGTGACCAGCTTTCTCATGGGCCACGACTTCTGGCCCCGCGAGAACTGCATCGCGTCCATGAAGTGCCTGAAGAAGGCTTTCCCTAATGCTCGCCGCCTTCTGTTGGGAGATACCACTCGTGTCTTATTGCACCCCGACGAGTCGGAGAATAGCGTTACTGAGGACGATGTGCCCATCTTCACTCTTGGCTTCGAATTTGGTCACGCAATGATGGGCACCTATCTGCCTACGGTAAAGGAGTGGGAGGGTGTTTTTGATCAAGCTGGGTGGCGATGTGTGAAGAAGCACGTGGTTGATTCGTCCTATCCCTCCATCATCTTTGAGCTAGAGCATGCTTAATTTTACTTATTTGCAATGTCCGAGATGCTGGGGTCGTAACTCATCCTGATACCGAGCTTGTTGGCGATTATTAGGCAGTTAGTAGTAGCATATATTATTACTACCATGCTGATGCTATAAAACTTATATCATCTTATTGAAATGCAATGTCACATACGAGGTCACTCACAACATCGGTAGATGAACGGTCGAGATGAATACACTCCATTCCCATTCTCCATATATTTTGCTAGGGACTTAAATTGAAGCTCCCAGATTTACCACGATATATAGTGTTCTAGAGATCCGTACCTGTTCGCATACTGGACCTTGGCCTGCCTGTCCCCTGACTCCAGTTGTACTTGAACCGTCCTCACTCTCCTCGTCACATGGATCTCATGTCCCGATAGCACCTGCTTCCCATTTTCTTCAACTTCAACGAGGATCTTTGCCACGCGCGCCGCCAAGAAACTATTCCACACACCTTCTTGCATCTGATCGGCCAGCATTATCGCAATAGCCTTACGACGGACCAGAGGGTCTCGACACCGCGCGATCAACTGAAAGAGCACAGGCGTGACACCAATCTCCATATGCCAGGATGCTTTGCTGGAGTCCCCAAAATCGGTGTCATACGTGTCAAGTCCCACCGCAACAGCAGCATACGGGATCATTTCTTCGAAATCCGCTACGTACTGGTCCCAGAAAAAGTCGTCATCCATTGATTCTGTATCATGTGCCATCCCAGCAAGATTAAGGCTCAAATTTCGCTTGTGTAACTCCAAGAGAGCAATCCCTCGTTTTTCGGCTTTGCTAAGACTCTGGATGGAAAGTCGAGACACAAGACTGTTGAATGATTGGATCCACTGCTGTATTTGTTCAGCGTAGCAGATTCGATCAGATCGCAATTCGGATTGCATGGAACTTCTTATGATAATGTTTAGGAGCGTTTCCCTTGCAACCACAAGAGTTCTGAAGTTAAAGGGAGAGGGGAAGTCGCTGTTACTCGATCGAGCATGAAAAGCTGTAGACAATTCAGGAGACACGTCTCCAACAAGCTTTCCCTCACTACTATCAGTATCACTCTTGAGTTTTGGGACATGATAGAAACATACCATTGATATCTGCACTGCCAACCGCCTGAAGAACGCTTCGGCTAGGTAAAATGTGCGTTCCATTTCACTGCCTGACCGCAGCCGAGAAGCCTGCGTCCTCTTCAACTGCCACATCATCTGGCATCCATGTTGAAAGAGGTTGATTGCAGATTTTATCTTGCCACGTAGAATCTGACAGTAGGTGTTAAGTCAGAATCATGAATCAAGAAAGGGGAAGAGGGCTAACCTCAATAGATATAAAAATAAGACAGGCGAGCACCTGTAAATGAGGCTCCGGATGTCGAGACGTTCCATCAGCACAACGGGTGAGTTCTTTAATCGCCATATTGTACTGGGAAAGAGCAAACTCAGAGCTCTCGCTGCCTTGTTGGTGGACATATCCATGATGATACGAAGCCAAGGCGACGAGCCCATGTCGAATGGAGCTCTCCGACTGCGCCAGCTGCAGAGCCCGAGTGTGCCACAACTCATCAGGGAAAAAGGCCTGAAAGGATAACAAGGTTTTTTCTACGAAAAATTGGAGATACAGCGATTCTCCGCTATTTGGTGCGTTGACGCTGAGACTGGGCCGGGAATTGCGGTAACCGAGTCCTCGTGTTGAGACTTCAGCTCCATACCCGTCGCAGCGACGGCCAGTCGAGGTACCTGGAGTGAAAGAAGAGCTTAGCCTATATCTCTACAGGAGGGAAATTGGCCTATCAGGAAAAAAGCTAACACCTAAGACACGCTGGGCGGCCTTCATCGCATTTCACACGTCGGACTGCGCAAAGGAGAAACAGGAATCAGCACACGCTTGTAATACAAAGCTGAAAGTTGGCGAAGTACTTCTGTAGTACATACGTGATTAGTCCTTCTTCTATAATGGGCAGCATCTATGAAAACGCTCTACTCACTTGCATGTCCTGCAGCCTGATCGGACCTTTGGAGCGCGGACGCGTTGGCGATCTTCCACCCTGACACGTGGCATAGATACTTCAAAAAGAACAACCAAAAAGAGAGGTGTATAGTATTTCTTCCACAAATTGCGAGTAATATCTGCAACTGCTTCCACTGCCGGTGTTGGTCAACTGCATGGCAGGTTGGGGCATCTCATCTCGACGGTTTGTTTTCAAAATATTCTCCCACCAGCCAAGTGAGGGCCGATGGATTCATCCCAATTGGCTTGCTCGTATGGACATCTCCACCTGACCCACTGCCGCAAGATCTCACGCCCAAACGCCCGTTTCCATGTCTAGCCAAAGCTTTACATACCAGAGGCAAGGATCTGCAGGGGTAGGTACAGCAAGGCGCAAGGCTTGATCACGTCGTCCAGACAAAGGTAGTACTGATAGATATCAATGCCAGGACAGTGCCCAAAATAACCATAAGCAAGCAATCTCAAATGGAGTGGGCCGTGTGGAGGTGGCCTTACGAGCATGCGAACGGCAGCCTTGCAGTTACATCTTGGGATTGAGAATTCATGACATCGAATAGGTATATAATCCTGGCGAGGTCACACAAGTTTGGTCCAGATTCAAACCTCTCATCCTACTTTACCGCTAAATCTACAACACTCTCAATCGCGCAAGATGCACCCTAACATCATGACCTCAGCCTTGACGGCGTTTAGCGCCCTAATAATTGGGTCTACCGCTCTTCATACCACGGGAAATGATCAAGTTATCAAGTATGATATTCACAAAGTGCGAGCAACACAAAGCAATACTTCTCATGCCGTTTCCATCGGAACTGCAAACCAAAATTGGCTCTACACAGTGGAACGTAGGTTCTCCTTTCACTCTACGGCTTCCGACCTTCACAGCTAACATGTATTTCAGTGTCGATAGGAACACCTCCTCAAAAAACTCTCGTTCAGTTGGATACGGGCTCGAGCGAAATGTGGCTTAACGCCAACTGCAGTGCCGCTCCCACTCTGCTCAGTCAGAAGGAATTATGTGACAATGTGCCTGTATACAAAGTCAACGACTCCAGCACGGCGACTGGACCCTTGGGTTCGAACCAGATTCAATACGGAGTAGGCGAACAATTAACGGGAGTAAGGTTCAACTACTATAAAGATACCGTGAATATTGGAGGTAAGCGTTGCAAGCCCTAAAACAGACGGTCTTCTTACTTATAGCCAATCAAGGAATCGAGATCAAGGAACAGATTTTCGGTGTTGCTTGGGCCAGTGCAAACGTTCCAATTGGAATCTTGGGCCTCGGTCCCGATTTGGACCGGGGATTTACTCTTAATGAGTCTCATCCACTTGTCCTCGATGCGATGGCCCAATCAAAATCCATATCAAGCAGAGTCTACAGCGTTGGCCTTGGCGGCGCCGATGAAGCGAAAGGTGGGTGCTTTTTCCTTTCTCTTCCTTTCTTCCTACCGCTGCAGTCCGTGCTGACTGATAAATAAGGATCATTAATATTTGGAGGCATCGACAAGGGGAGATACACCGGTTCGCTAGAGAAGCGTCCCATTGTAAAAAGCACTGAGGGTAAATCCAGGCAAGTACCTCGTGCTCAGCTGCTAATTCCTATCCAGTGCGAAGAAACTGACCGCCTAATCAGACTCACTGTCGATCTTGCTGCATTGAGTATACATGGAAAAGGCAAATCCCGCAAGTATGACATTTCCAATCAAACCAACGTCTTGCTTGATACCGGTTACACAATGTCAAAGTTAAATCAAAAGCTGGCCGAGCAGATTTACACAGATATCGGGGCCAAACTAGATGAGAGCCTTGGGTACTATGTGGTGGATTGTTCTGTACGAGACGTCGACGGCGGCCCTTGATTTCAAATTTGGTAACAAAACTATTACGGTCCCATTCTATGAGTTTATTTTCACGGCAGAGGGCATCTGTGCTGCTGGATTGGAACCCGTAGAGGACGGCCAGCAGCAAGTGTTGGGACTAAGTTTCCTGAGAGCTGCATACGGTGAGAAAAATCCTGAGCATTCTTACTCCAAACATCGGCTAACTTGATCTACAGTGGTTTTCGACTGGGACAATGAAAATGCTCATCTGGCACAGTCGGCAAATTGCACCTCGGAGATTGTGCCAGCTACAACCGGACCAGATGCCGTCCCATCCGTAGTGGGAAATTGCGAAGCGAGTCTGTCAACCACGAACGTTTCCTCCGTGGCGACAAGACTAGAAAGTGTGACTATGCTCATGTTTGTACTAGTGATGGCGGCGATTCTTTGTTAATTTCTGTGACTTGTTCAAATCCATAGATCTAACCCTAGATTCGTTCAGGTTTAATCAAATTACCCAGGGGAGAGCAAGTGTGGAAGAATCATTCTTCATTGTGTTGAGTTGTTGGGTCTAACTTCTGCTTTTGTTTTAACTTTCTATCAAACCTCTCTCCGGTGGAAGAATCATTCATCTATCAAGATAACGAAGGCTCTCTTTATTTGATAATTTATTATTTGATAATTTATCATGTTTAGAACTTCGCTTGAGTGTAAGCCAGAATATTCCCAATACTTACTCAAGACATAGAATTTCATTAAGCATAATTAGATCTCTTCTCACATAAACTGTTCACGATTCACTCCAGATTTTTGCATGTAACAGTTTTTTTCATAAATCATTGCAATATCTAGCTATCATACCCAGTATGCGGGTGCCCTTGATCTACCTCTACGATGGTATTGACGTTCGGCTCGGGGCACAAAGAGGTCATAAACTGCGCGCCAAAGATGATCTACGATTCCTTCGGTCATATCTGGCTCGGATCGACCTTTTCTTTGTGCAGACCGATCAGTGTCAGAGGCTCTGTTATCGTTTCCCCTCTGTCGATGATGTCCACTATTGTCCCCCTCCCGAGAACTGCTGTGTCGTTGTCTTCTCTCAGGGACAACCGGTTCTGGGTCTTGAGTCCGGTGCATTCCCCTCTCCGCATTCCTCGCTCCCTTTTCGCTCTGGTCCGAAGGATCATTGGTCGGTGGCGGCGATGACGGTATATGTGTCAAGATCAGGCAGCCAAAGTAGCATATCAAAATGATAGGCAGCTGCAGAGGTGAGCTGATAAAGCTGGAGAGCATGGACGGGTTCAGCTTGATGGTGGCTACAAGACTGAGGCCAGTTCCGGTAGTGAAAACAATGGCTGCACGGAGCATGTCAAACTGCGACCAACCGCGCCTTTTGGCCAGAATATGCAGGATCATCAATAGCATGAGAACAATCCCAGCGCTGACGAATAAGTACGCAAACTGCAGAACCAAGTCAGTCAACAACTCACATGTCCAGGTATTAATTAAGGGCAAACTTACAATAGTATGAAGCCTGACTGATGTAGAATTGACAGCAGCAAGTTCTGCACTCTTCCAGTCCGTCGCGCCAGAGTCTTTCTTGTCTTCAGAGGAGAGGCCAAATGCCTTGCTAACAGAGTTCATGGTGGTTCTTGATATACCAAGATAACTATCAACCCAGGTCCGGTAATTAGGGTCGCTGCTATTCTTCATCTCCTGGTCCCAGAAACTGCTTGGCAACCCTTTGATGTCGTCAAAGGCGGTGTCGAGGTCCTGGGAATTCTTGCTCCCATCCTCGGGATCTGATCCATACTTCTTCATGATCGAATACGCCGTGTCCTTGAGTGCTTCGGCTACCTTGGACGAACGAGTGGAATCACCGTCCGCAATGCTGTCATTCACACTGGCCTCAAGTTCTGCCTCCACTTCACGGTAGGATTCGATGGCTCGCCACCATACAGCCCACTGACTACTACCTTCGGATAACAACACAAGAACGGCGTGAAAAGGAAGGTGAATCAATGTCCAGGCGGCGTGTCTCCAGGGTGTCATATGCGGATGGTGATGTTCCTGCGGCATCCAGTCGAAGTAGAGCTGGTATGTAATGTAAATGATTGCTCCAGCCGAGAAGAGCGTGCCAACGAGTGCGGGAGCTGGTATGGGTCAGCTTTATCATTCTTCACGATGAAGGGACTCGTAAGATTTAGTATGCTTACACCAGTAGGTAGAAATACCCTTGAGATAGGTATACTCTACAATCTTGGCTGCATTTTTTGCTAGAATGATGATGCCTATTTGAAACGTCAGCCATGTACGAAGGTCAAAAAGAAAGAAGCATAATGCGTACCTTCTCCAAGCACAATTAATGTCAAGAGGTTCAAGCGCTCATTGAAGTGGGTGCCTTCAAAGCTGAGAGTCTTGGAGAGCGTGGCGTGCAGAATGCCACCCAGTAGCTCAAGTAGACCCACGACATACCAAACGACAATAACGTGTCGATTATTGCTCGTATCCGAAATGATGCCTACTATCAGGTAGGCAATTGCAGGAACAAAAGTAAGAGTAGCCGCAACAACAAGAGCCCTGCGACCTCTCTTGTTGTGGCGTACCCCGTACAATACAAGGCAGTACTGTACGGTGAGCACCAATCTCGAAAGCACCAGAAAGAGAGCTAAAAATGTTAACAGGATGCGAGGAAAATAAGAAGAATTCCCAATCACATACAAAGAGCCTTGATAATAGACCTAATAAGTTCTTTCCGATCGAAAGCAGCCCCGGCAATAGCGAACCCGATCATGACAGTAAGGTGGCATGCCCGGGCAATACGTGGAAGTATCCCATCGTGGATGAATCTAGCATCGAAGGTTGTCGTAATGAACCAAGTATTCCATAACAGTCTGGCAAAGCGGTCAGTCAATTACGCATCGCTGCCCGTGCCAGAGAGCGACTCACAGGAAGTAGCCGACAAATGACACGAGCGCATCTACTTCGGTGATTGGATGCACTGTCGCAAAGACGGTGAGGTTGGCAACGAACCACAACAAGTCGTAAAAGAGCTGTGAGCAAAAGGAAATTTGTCAGTCACCAGGTTTTGGCGTCAGATGAGAGGTTAGTTGTAATACCTCAGACGTTGTTGCCGATTCTCTCTGTATCCCAAGATTAGCAAACGTGACTGGCTTCTGATTTCGTTTTATCAGCCGCAGGATTTTTACACACCCTGTCAAATTGAATCAAGGACCCTTCCTCATCCTCTGCAAAATCATATTCGGCAGGGCGTCGACGACGATTTCTTTCACGTCGGCTGTTGCCGCCATTCCCATCATCGCGTTCCCATAATGGGCTTCGGTTCAGGCTGTGGCTGGATTCGGGTGGCGTTGATGATGAGCGTCCGCCGTTGTGGCGGTGGGATGCTGCCATGATCAGCAGTCAAAATCAACAATGACGGGTAATGGTAAATGAAAATGAAACCAAGCCGCCAAGAGAAAAATCGATGTGGAGCGAGGGAACATGAATGCAGCTCTCAAGAATAAGTACGCTCAGAGACGTCCAAACTCAGGGCTGGCATTCGCATCAGGCACGAGCAGAGACATGCATACGAGCCAGACACATCCCAATGGGCACGGCAAGGCGGCATCTCAGGCGGTCAAACAACAAGCCCTCGGTGTCGGTCAGGTCATCATCCATAGAGCCCAACCTCGTTTCCAGGGGTGCAGCCCTGGCCCGTGTTGGACAGCACAGGGCATCCATTCGCCATAATACAGGTGGCGCCCTCCATTTAACAGCCTGAGATCGTATTGCATAAAGCACCGGGCTGCCAGCATTCCTAGGCGAACAAGTGTTTGTTTCACGGCCTGCTCCGTGGCACAGTCCCAGCCACCAGTTCTCCTGAGCGAGTCCCACTGTGGCTCTGTGACAACGTCATCTGCCAAATAAGCACACGGCGTCCCCTAGGTTTAATATGCTTTCCTTGCCATTTGCTACGCCAAAACATTATTAAAATGGCTGAGTGCCTCCTTGAAAACATGGCAAGGACAACGCGGTGGGATTTCTTTTTTTAGGTAATCGCAGATTACTAAGGTAACCAGCTGAAACAGACCAGAACCAGTATGGGCTCATTACATAAGCGGGAAAAAAGAGAGAGGGAGAGGGGAAGAGGCAAGAGAAAAGCGACAGAGTCAGCTACCCTAGACCGAGGATGTTCCTGGCCAGTTCTCACCCGAAACGGCGCGTCAAACGAGTCAAGCAACGTAAAATGCCATCCAGAAACATCTCTAGTTCGTAAAGATAACAGGTGACTTGATTCAAGAAACGATCTGCTAATTTTTTGGCAAACACTTCTTATCTTTCGAGGAGCGAATCATTTTCTTTGGGAATGGGGCCAGAATGTCACTGAATGTTACCATCCCGGTCATCATTTGGCCTTATGTTCAATAATCACCTTCAAATAGTGCATACAAATATTCTCCTCCTTCCAAATTTCAGATAAATCTATGACTGATTCCAACAGCTAATTGCCCGGGCTGTTCGACCCTATTTAATCAATGGCCTCAGAGCTACGACTGCCACTGCCCCGTCTCGGGGTTCAATTTTTGGCCCGAAACTCTCAAGCCATCGGGGCAATTACTAAGTGGGGCCGAGTGACATTATTCTACCACCTCCCCTTAGTCATCGAATCATGTTCCTTGGTAAGACTCGCTCTCATTGGTGGCTTGCTTTGCTGCTATCAGACCCTCCGGATATCGTATCTCGAGCCGTAGTGCGGCAAATACAGGGACCGACAACGGCCGGCAGTTATCGTGAGAGTGAGATTGGATTCGGAGTGCTCATTGGAGGAGCGTTGGCGCAGACCCCATGGACATATGGCTCAGGTCTCGAACCTGTCGTAACCCCCGTGGGGAAGCACTGATAAGCAAGCGAGGACGAGGCCTTGACAAATCAGATGAGCGATTGTGTATGGTGTGCATTATCTATCAATTTTGGCAGCGTATACCTATATAGCAACGTCGTCTGGCCGGCTTTGTTTCATCTCGATAAATTGACATACCGAATTAATTGAAGAAAATTGACGTCATGGTTGATTGGAAGGCTCTGTTTTCGCCGGCACCATCGCTGGATGTGCCTGGCCTGGAGACGGTCGATCTCACCGACAAGGCGATGGAAAAACGCATTGTCCGTAAGCAGGATCTGCGTATCCTGCCCTGGATCTGTGTGACATACCTTCTGAGTGAGAACAGTTCCTGAGATAATATCAACGAAGTCCGCGATGTATTGACAATTTACTCAGACTACCTCGACCGAGTCAACCTTGGCAACGCCCGCACCCTCAACAATGACACTCCCGAGGATAACATCGTGACGACACTCAACCTCACTGGCCAGCGATACAATGTTGCCGTCGCTCTTTTCTTCGTGCCCTACGTTCTGATGGAGTTCCCTTCCAACATTATGCTCAAATATTTCTCCCCTAGCAAATGGATCTCCCGTATCATGGTCTCCTGGGGCATCATCACAGTCTGCACTGCAGCCGTGACAACATACGGTGGCCTGCTTGCTGTCAGAATCTGTCTCGGACTGGCCGAGGCCGGTTTCTTCCCGGGTATCATGATGTACCTCTGTTTCTGGTACAAGCCCGAGGAGCGGGCCACGCGCATGGCCATCTTCGCCTCTTCCATCGCAGTCGCGGGTGCTTTCGGCGGCTTGCTGGCCACCGGCATCTCATTCCTGAACGGGAAATCTGGACTGGCGGGGTGGCAGTGGCTGTTTGTCCTTGAGGGAATCCCCGCTGTCATTGTCGGAGTCATGGTCTGGTTTATGCTGCCCGACTACCCACAAACAGCTTCCTGGCTGACGGCGGAAGAGCGCGCCTTTGCGGTCAAGCGCCTTGGCCCCTATGCGCCATCTATGACTGACAAGCACTGGGACAGCAAGGTTGCCAAGAAGACTCTCGCTGATCCATTCTTCTGGCTGTTCGCCGCTCAGTACTTCCTCATGACAAACTCTCTCAATGCGTTTGGTTACTTTGCCCCCACCATTGTCGCATCATTGGGCTTCCAAGGCTACAACGCGCAGCTTCTCACTGTGCCTCCCAATGTTTTCGCCATGATCATCATAGTTGGCGTCTGTCTTCACAGCGACAAGACCAAGGAGAGATCGAGGCACGTCATTGGAGGGCTTGTTTTCGTCTCCATTGGATACCTCCTCCTGGCAGTCGTGAAGCACTGGGGTGTGAGGTACTTTGCGGTCTGCATTATTGCCTGCACCAACGCAGCTGTCCTTCCTTTTGTCGCTGTATGTTACTTACCCCTGCCCCAACTACACATTTGGACGTATGCTAACTTTGAACAGCACCGTACTGCGACCGTGCAAGGGTCCGTAGCAACTGCTCTCGCAACAGGCGGTATGATCTCCATCGCCAACTGCGGCGGGATATCTGCCCCTTTCCTCTTCCCAAGTGCCCAGGGACCCATGTACAGCATGGGCAACTGGACCGTCTTTTCATTCCTCATTGCTGCTGCTGTCATGACAGGCTACACATGGTACGTCTTTGGCAGTCACTCCGGATATAGGACTGGAGGTAAGGATGAGAACGGAAACATGGAGGTCCTGGACGCAGAAGGGGAGGACCAAGATGAAATGATGAACAAGGCGCTCGGGATTAAAAAGGCAGATGATGATGCTGTATGATGAACTACGAAGGGATTACAGTATGAAAACTTGACGAGAAGTGGTCACAAAAAGTGTAGCTATAGAGAGTGCTTAATGAAATGTTGAAAGTTTGATGTCCAAGAGGCTCGAGCAAAAGTAACCAGACTTCTTATCAGACCGGTATTGAAACATGCTACGTCACATAGGCAGCAAAGCGCGCTCGTTGGGACTAGATACTTAAGTTTTAAATGAGTGTGAAATAGTACCAAACTAAGGACAGGGTGAAGAGGGTAAAGTTTCCAGATGTTGCACTCTCTGTACCCTCCGCCTTCTCTCTTCTCCTCCCTCCTCGAGAGTCTCGTATTTATTGGCAACGACTCGGCTCAGATCACCGCCAGTCAGAGCTTGAGTTTTTTAAGAGGCTCTAATACGGCGTGCGAGGAATCTTGGGGCTGCCAAGGCGGCATCGTCCCCATACAGGAAATGCGCTGGGAGGATGAACAGGGTTCCATAGCACACAGCATCAGCAAGTTCACAGTAGACTGCAGTTTGATCTTTCGGATAGTTCTTGATCCTCCCCAAGTTTTGGAGATTTTTGGTGTACCCAAACAGCGCAGCCCCAGCAACTCGGTTTTGGACAGCCGACGCGAGTTCAGATATGGCGACGCCCACAACAGCTGTTCCTTGGCTGTGGTGACAATTAACATGTGGCTGAACTTGTGTACGTATATTTAGATGGGCTTACCTGTAGCCGGCTGCCACAACGGGAGTATTGGGGCATTTGGAGTAAGCGAGTTCGAAAAGTCGCTTTGCTTCGTTTATGGATGCCCGGTTTGTTCCATCAGGAAGGAAATTCGAAGCCAGGTCTGCAATATACGGACCGCCCACGCCTTGGATCCATATGTTGCTGAATTCTCCCTCAAGCGCGCTTGCCAAGATTGGACCGGCAGTGGCTCCCTCAAAGAATCGTTAGAAGAGATGTGTAACCATTCACCAAGTAGCGGGAGATACGTACCATATTGCCGGGCTCGGTTGAGCCACGTGCAAATATGAGGATTGCTTCTGGGCAGCGGGAGGAGGAACCTGATTCTAGGTCGTTTCGGCTCGCCAGCTGTCGGTCCTCAAGATGGCTTTCCTGGCGAGTTGCAACTGCAATTTTGTCAACGTTGGTGTTGACAGGTTGAGCATTGATAAAGGCAACAGCCAGTGTAAGAACGAAGATGAATGATTTCATGATGGGATGAATATGTTCAGATTGAGGAGTGAATATATTGGACGAACTGTTATCTATTGATTTGGATCTGTGATGTGTTGAGATCTGAGGATATTCCTTTTTAAAGAGGAATTCTCCAGGTTTTATAGTTGGTTTTCAATTCTATCGTACTCTACTGAACTGTTCATACATTATCGGTCAGCATAATCCCATTATTCAACTTTCAGCTTCGTGACACAAGGAATATTGCCAGGATTGAAAAGGGTCTGATGACTCTTTTCATCTAATCCTATTCTAGTGAAAGATGCGAAAGACACTGAGCAATTCATTCCCCAAGTTGCATTCTAGACTTGAAGCCATCGCCAGGCAAGCTCAAGGGTATTCCCTAGGTTGCAGTGGGGAAAAACCTTAAATTCGCAAGAATGTATCTCAAATGGAAGTCCGGGGTTCCTCTCGAGGCTACATTGAGCTAAAATAGCGAATCAAACGGTTACGGTGCAGCATTTTCCAAGAATACCATGTGGTAGAAGAATGCGGGGTACATTAGCAATGTGACGCTATCTTGGACTCACAGACCTGCCTCGGTATTTTGGTCCTGGCAAGTAGTATTCATTATGAGGTGAACTAGATTGGATCTGGCTCTAGCGTGGAAGATGTTGCGATGTGCCTCGGTTTAAATGTTCATGGGACTTTGATCGTGGGGAAATACGAAGTGAGCAGGTTCTAAGCACGACAAGTCAGCAATCGTGATGGCATTAGTGTTCACCTGCTGGGACAATTTGGAAAACAGCTCTCTGGCACAAAGCATAGACAACGTCTTTTGTCTTGGTTCTTTGAGTTGAGCTAATTTCGTACTTTTATGATTTTCTCGAGCGAGATTTAAATGGCCATTCACTGTGTACCGACCCATTCATTCCGATTTTCTCACACATAGCCTCCTACAAGCACGGCTGGAACATGTTTCTCGACAGTCATTGATGTTGATATCAAGAAAGAGGGTGACATTGTCCAGGAGTGATCCCTTCAATGGAGTCAAGGAGCCGTTTTTGTAAAATTTTAAAGTTACAGTAACCAGTCAAAGAATCCACGACCCCTCCGCCGATCTGATTTGGAGAAAGATCCTAAAATGACGAGGACTTTGCTGAGGTTTGCTGAAGATGGTTGGTGGGAGAGGTAATCAATGGCCCAATTAGAAGTTCTGAGTGTCCCCTGTAACTAACTGAGATGGACAACGGCCGCGGAGAACGATAAAATGAATGTGCGCTTGTCCCATTTGTGTCGGTTACGAAACCAGGCAGACCCTAGCTCTTCACCCTGCACGGCGTAGTGGTGAAGAGAGAAGCGTACCAATACGAGCACTTCATTTTGGACCATTATCTCGCGCCAAGCCTCTTGGGTTGCAAGAAGGATGAAAATACTGGACAGATGGGACCAGTGACACTCCACGCGGACAGGGGCCCTGGCCTGACCAACACTCGTTCTTGGCCACCGGGAGCAGATTGACCGAGAACCCTATCTTAGCTAAGACTTATTGGTTAACTAGGCCAAAGAATGGGTCAGTTCGGGTAGCATTGCAGCGATGACTGCGGTGTTGGAGGCCCAGACCGGTCACGGGCCAGGGGCGGAGTCAAAGAGTCACCTGGGGAAACAAACTTCTGGCCCATGGGGTAAATGCGGGGCCTCCAACTTTATCTCTTGGGTGTTCCCTCGGGGTAATGCTGGTCGACTGGCCGTCTCTGATTGATGGAGAATCGAGCAGCAGGGACATTAAGCCAACCGAAGGGGTCTCGTGTCTCCACTGGACTAGTATCTCGCATATTTGAACCGAGTTTTGGGGTTCCTGGGTGGGATGAGGTCGCACTGGAGCCCGCGTACTTAACAGCGCATACCCCCCTTTGCTGTCCATGTTCCATCTCCTCACCGCACCGAGTCAAACCAGGACCGACAGGAACGCAATCATGGCTGTTTCGGACACCAAAGCTGAGGAAGGCGTAAAGCCCACTGTCGAACACAACGACACCGGTGTCTGGGGCACGCAGGCGGAGCTCATTGAGGCCGCCCACGCCGCCTCGGATGAAGAAGCTACACTCCCTCGCAAAGAGCTCTTCTCCCGCTACCTCCCGGCCACGATTTTCAGCGCGCTGCTCAGTCTCGCCCTCGTTATGGAGGGCATGGATGTCGGCCTGATCAACAACTTCTTCGCCCACAAGGCCTATCTGGACAAATTTGGTTGGCCAGATGCCAACGGCAAACAACATGTCTCCACCTCATGGCAGGCGGCTATTGGAAACGGTAACAATCTTGGAAGCATCATTGGTCTACTCCTTAATGGGTACCTCCAATCACGTTTTGGATCGCGTCGAGTGTACATGGGCGCCATGGTCGTCATGACATGCACAATCTTCTGTCTCTTCTTTGCCGTCAACGTCCAGATGCTGTTTGCCGCCAATATCCTGTGTGGCATCCCTTGGGGTATCTTTCAAACTCTGACTACGGCATACGCCGCCGAGATCAGCCCAGCTGCTATGCGTGGATACCTCACCGCATGGGTTTCCATGTGCTGGGGCTGTGGCTCTTTCTTGGCCGCTGGTGTGCTTCGTGGTTCACTCAATCTCAAAGGTGACGCTGGATGGAAGGTTCCATACGCGCTGCAGTGGATCTGGGTCGTGCCTCTCTTCACAGTTGCGTTCTTCGCCCCCGAATCGCCCTGGTATCTCGTCCGCCGCGGCAAGTATGAAGAGGCGGAAAAGTCTCTTCGCCGTCTCGCGCGCAAGGGTCACTACACGGAGCAGACCATGGCTCAGACACTGGCACTCATGAAGCACACGAACGAGATGGAGAAGATCAATGCAGAGAACTCAAGCTACGCAGACTGCTTCCGTGGAACCAATCTTCGTCGTACTGCAATCGTGTGCATGGCTTGGATAATCCAGATCCTCAACGGTCAATCCATTGCTGCCTATGCTGCCATCTTCCTACAGTCGGCCGGCATGCCCCAGGTCCAATCTTTCAACTTCAACATGGCCATTCAGTCCGTCAATATCGTTGGCACAGCCATCGCAATCGTGCTCATGGGTCGTATTGGTCGTCGTATCTTCTTCTTCTACGGCTCATCCATCATTGGAGGGCTCATGTTGATTATTGGCATCCTTGGGCTTGTGGCTAAGGGCAGCGGTGTCTACATTGGAGTCGCCGCCATCATGATCCTCGTCAACCTGACCTTCAAGGTCTCCCTTGGGCCTACGACATATGTGATTGTCGCCGAGACTTCTTCCAACCGTGTCCGCGCCCAGACAATCGTCATCGGAAGGGCCATGTACGTGGTTGGCCAGATTGTTGTCCAGCAGCTCAACCCGCGCATGCTCGGCTCCAGCAGTGACGCCTGGAACTGGGGCGCCAAGGCTGGATGGTTTTGGTTTGGTCTCTGCTGCATCTGGGCAGTCTGGATCTTCTTCTTCCTGCCCGAGACCAAGAACCGAAGCTTTGCTGATCTGGACTATCTGTTCCAGAAGAAGACGCCGGCTCGCAAGTTTGCTACCGCTCCCATCGATCGTAGGTTTCCCCTCCCGTTTATGCTAGATTGGTTGCACTACTAACTGAATTATTATAGTGTTTGAACTGGTTCACGCCGACACGAGCCACAAGTTGGAGGACAATCAAGACGATGCCCAACGCGTGAACGAGGTCCAGGACGAGAAGCGCTCATAGGTTTTGCTGTTTGGATTTCTGGATGACATATAGAAGCAGCTAACCCGCTGCTATATCCTCTCTACGATACTACATATACTATGAGGTTCATCTTACAGCTGTAATCTCTAATAAATTTGAATATAAATTGACTAGATTAAGTCTCTTCAAGCATGGATCAACGTGTCCTCAAGGTTGTGTGAGCTGCCGCTGAAATAATTGTCCGCCTGTCACCAGCTCAAATGAATACGGACATCGGAAATTGAAAAGCGACGGTTATCTGATAACCAAGGCATCCTCTGATGGTCTTCATCAAGTCCCCGTTCCGTCCTGGTATTTCAATACGTAACCACATATTTTGAACCAGAAGTTCAGCATGCACAAACGTTATGCTCAAGAATGCTGAATCCTTGTTAACTTCCAAAGTGCCTGCTAAGTCCTAAATGATCCTCACAACGTGAGGTTCGTTTAGGCACAACGGCTGACACCCTCTTTTTGGCCGAAATTGAATGGCGAGGATAAAAGAGGTTCCCTTGAACGAAAATATGCCAGCCTGGCTGGCAACACCACCTTGGAGTTGCCCCTTTTCCCTTGTACTTCGAGCTGCATTTGAGCTTCAAGGGTATACTCGATAATGGCCTTCCTGTCCGAATCGTACGTTCCATCGAAAGTTGGAGGCAGAATCGCCGTGGTACCATCTTCATTTATCAGAGGGAAAAGGTTCTTTTTTGGGATTTGATTCTACCTGAAGGCATGGTGAGTCAATATGTGTTTCTCACCAGTCACATGGTTCTACAAAAGCCTTACAGAGATTTTCACGTACCGTAACGCAGAGGACTTATGCGATCCTGATTCTAGCTATCGAGAAGGTCGTATTTGCGTATTACTTGTCGTCGGTAACACAAACTGAAACGAACAGAAAAGAACGCATTCATTGCAATGTTTCATGCTTCAGCTATGGAAGAAGACTTTCCCCCTTCCTGAGCCATCTCCGCGTTTGACGCCGGCATCTGCAGCCTTTGGTGCACTGAAATTCCCAGATTGCCAGAGGCTGCACCCGCACTGGCCTTCAATAACATCCCCAAGATTCAAGGACGAAGCTAGGGCCTAGAAAGCTTACCTAGAAGCCAGATGTCGTCCAGATAAGTTATCTATAATCGCCGTACGCACCTTTGGCGAGCTGGCCAAGCAGTTCGTGCTCGATGTCACCCAGAATCGCGGTACCTTTCCCTGAATCTTGTAAGAGATTGCAGTATTCATTGAGTTGAGTTGTCGGGCCCAGGCAGCTTCATTGTTGAGCTTTATTCTCTTTCTCTTCCGTAAGAGATTGCAGAGTTATTGATAGTAGGTCGACGGTGTAAGTGGGCGAGCCTGGTGGCCTTCGCCGTTTGAAAACTGGCAAACCCCAGAATTGTAGACAGCCTGCACCTTCTCTTATATAACCCCTAACATTCATTTTTTTCATTATTCTTCAGATCGTGTGACTGAAAGTTCCCAAGGTTGTATTTCCCCCGGATTTGAATGGGCCAAATGACGTTCCACGTATTTGTGGATTCTATTGAACCTCTGGAAAACGGAGTAACTTATATTTTGCAATATTATTAACTTAGCTTCCAGCATCTATCTACATCAAAAGAGTGTCTAGTCTACCTTCTCCCTCTTCTCACACATTGCTTTGGCATACTCCATCCTCTATGAAGGAGGCCTCGGGGGTCTTTGAACTTGGAAACCTCGTTCTTGGTCTTTTTTATGAACCCCCTTTAAGCTGGCGAGCAGTTTTGGTATCAATTTAGCATAGACCCGACCATCAGTCCCCTGTTCATATCCCGATGCCGACCCCAAGTCTGACGTGGATGCCGGGGCAGAAGGTTGGCTTTCTCTCTGCGTGCCGTAGAAGCGGTCAACTTCTCGAAAAGAATAATCTACACCTTTTCTGGGGCTTAAGTCTGAGAGGATCAGGTCCAGATCAAAGGGTTCTTCAGCTATTGGATTATTAGAGGTTGAAGCTGTCGAGATGTCTGACGTTGCGGTTCTACGAGAACCCTGAGATGTTGAAAAAGCCCCTTGTGACCTCGGTGGTCGGTAGAATGATGAGAGATCCTGCTGGTGATGCTGCCGTGATGGTTCTTCGGTATGGTCCTTGCGATATTCATGCGGTTTACTCGATAGGTTAGGCGTGGGAAGGTCGTCCATCTGGAGATCCTGTGACCATTATTATGTGAGTACATTTCAATAGCCCCCAACAAGAACTTTGACCTACCAAACTTTGCGCTCCAAGATTTGCGTCATTTAAACTATCGAGACTCTCGCCTGAACTTCTCCAGTTCGTCCTAATTAGGTTCCAGACGGAGATGATAAGGAAACCTAACACGATCACCAATCCATGGATGCATAATATTATATAGCCAGTCCACTGTCTCTTTGCCTCACTGGCTGATGAGACGAATACACATTTGAGTAAAGCGATGAGCAAACGAGTCGCTGAGAAGATTATCCTCCCCATTTTAAGTGTCTGGATGTCCCTTTTTACAGTCAGATGAAAAAAGAGATAGACGCATTCACATAATATGAGTATGAGCAGTTGCGCAAAAGGAAACCCCTGCAAACCCCCAATTCCAATAGCTTGGAGGAGTGGCATCGTATGTGGCAGATGACGAGCGATCATGTTCCTAATCCAAGCAAGATTCGGCTTCAAGCTATTCTCCATTTCGTCAATACTCGCCGAGGTCAGCTTGATGGTGAATTGGTCATAGAGCGTCCGTGTGAGAAAGTGGCTGGCACCACAGATGATAAGCAACATTAGGATAGCCAGACCAATCCGATAATTTGGCAGGTAGCCGACGAGCAATAGGTCGTAGGCTATGTAAGAAAGTAGAGGCACACTGAAGAAACATAAAGCTATGCCAACAGTAGTTCCCACTGCCTTCTTTATAAATGATAGGAAGGTGTTCGGTCGTGAATTTATCGATGATGATGCTATCCAAAACCAGAGCGAAAGGATGAAAAATATCGGGCTCATAATTATGGCAAGGTTTACCATTGAATTGGCCAGCGTGTTGAGCATGTTGGGGTATCGAAGCATCTGGGTCATAAAACCAAACCCATAGGAGAAATTACTCGGATACATGCCACCACTAGGTCCTTGATAGGAATATCCGTGGTCAAAAGGTCCCCTCCAATATAATAAAGAGGCCCAGGCAAGTTTGCTTACTGCCGGAACATAAAACCCAGGGTATTCTATGGTCATCGATGCAGACACGAAGGTGAACTGAAGATGGCGCAAATATTCAGCGATGTCAAGAACCGTCGCCCACAGTAGCTCTTGGCTAGCTAAAACGGAGTCATGGTCCAGGACATAGCTGGAACTGAGCCTTGCCCGGTGTGTGATCCAGGAAGAAAAGGCAACGATGACTAGAATGCTGAATGGCGTGAAGACTAATGCTGCTGAGGCTGTCTCTCCAAGGTCTGGAGTAATTTTCGCAATACCACAGTCTAGTTCATTGCCATTAAGTTGTTTGAAACTAAAAATCGATTCGAGAGTTTGGAACCGATGTGTGCTCTGGAAGCTGTAAATGAGATGATAAGAGGAGAATAGTGTATGTCCAGTCCTATTTGAAACTTTAGTACATCCTCCAGGAACAATGCTAGGATGATCTTGCCAGCAGAAAGGCCTGTCCAAACCAATCTGAGACTCGGGATAGTTGGGTACTCACGGCGTCAGAGTGTCTGTTATAGGCAGAGGGCAAATGCTCCGGAAATTTCTTAACTGGCCGACTGAATATCCAAGAGTTTGGAAGTTCAAAGATGTTTCAAATAACGAAACATCGACTTCTTCACATGTCAAGAGTGACTGGTTGTGGACTGCAAGAATGTCCAGCTTCAGTTCAGCTGAATCGCTCTGGGTATCCCACGAACCGCGGAAACTGTCGATCCAGAAGGGACTTTGCTCCAATGAGACAAAACGATCATATGATTGATTACAGGGATACTTTCTGACCCATGCCTGGTCCTGCCAGAGAGCTGTAGAAGGGGAAGCTTGCATACTCAGCATCAAGAAGGTGATGCCGCGCCATGCTGCTAGCCGTGGACGCGTTGTCATCTGAAGGAGCCAAAACACGTAGCCTACGAACTTCTTAGCTCTCGAGACAGACCACAAGCAATAGAATGAAGTGCCCTCTACGACACAGTAATGTAGCCAAAGAAAAGGAGGAATCGTATGAGGCTGTCAATTCCTCCTTTTTTCAAAGGATTACTCAGCTTATTTCCAATTGCCCATGGCTCCATAAAACGAACCAGTGATGTGTCTCTGTTCCTGCTATCTGTTCTCTTGGCATTTGACGAACACTGCTTAGTTCTTACATGGTGTAGATCGTAACCATTCTCGGCCAAGGCTTCAACTGAATTCCCCGGAGATCGGACCGGTAAAGCCGATTCAGCTACAATTTCATAAACCAAAGTATACCTACCTTTTTAAAAACAAAAGTCGGAGTCTCATTTACGGAGTTACATTTGGATCAATGACTTTCATGATGAGCTGGGGAAACAATATTCTGAACATCTCTCCCAAGATTGTGAACAGGAGTCGCAGCCAGGAGAGGGGAGTTGGAGCCGACGGGGGAGAGATAACCCTCAGCGAGAAAGTAGACAATGCTAGCACGATTGCCATTGACCACATTGCCTTGTGCTTGCATGACGCTTCTACAGCTGTGACGACTCACATTTGAGCTTGTTACTCGCAAAGTGCTACAACAAAAGCTAGTTATCACTGCCAACTATCATTGTTTTATGGACTGATGTATGATGGCAGTCAATTCAATCCTATCCTAGCAATCATTCTCGGCCGGTCTACCACTTATCCCAATAAGCATGCAGTGTGTGCATTCAACAGCTGATATTGGCACCCGCAATCTTTCCTGTCCTATCCGTCTTTCAATGCCCCTATTTCCCCACTAGGAAAATGGCAAGACCGTAGAATCCTTCCGGGCAAAAATAAACAGGTTGCGGACTCCTTCCATCAGATCGTGCTCAACTTCTGCTGTAGGCAGCTCACACTTGTCATAGGCCAGCCACATCTCCTTGGTCCGGGGGGAGTCCACATCTATAAAAGGCTTACTAAAGCGATAAGGTCAGTGTATGTTCCTGCCCTCCTGAATGATTGAAAAAGACATACTTATCCGAGTTCATTGTACGCCGGTGGTCCCAGTAGGTAGAAATAATCATCGCGGGTCGGGCGAAGTCGGCAACGATCTGCCTGATGGGCGCTGCGGGATATGCGGTAATCACCAGAGACTCGTCATCGAGCTCCGCAAAGGCGCTGGCCCCAAACCTCCCCTTCACTTCGAACCCTTTTTCACGTAGGAAGCTAGCCGTACAGTCCCTGTATTGGGGATCCTGCGTGATCAATCGTACGTCGGGGTCATATTTCCTGATTTCTGCTGCGATTGTCAGTGCCATGAGGTGTTGTGTCATGGGGTGCGCAGAGTTGGCATCGGGTGAAGAGTCCCCCTGGAAGTAATGTGTGAGGGCGAAATCCCCAAGTGCAAAGCAGAGGACTTTGGATATCTTTCGCGAGTGCAGTTGCTGACCCTCAAATAGGAGCTTGCTCAGTTTTGCCTTTAGTAGCTTGCAAGTGATGCTCGCGTTCCAGAGCTGTCTTCTGGTCTCGTAGAGGTCCTGCCAGTCCTCAATGTCGCCACGGAAGTCATGGTCCACTGTGTTTCTCCAACTGATATTGTATGAGCAGTGAGATAACTCGGCAGGACGTTCAGGCTTTTCGGTGGGCTGTGTTAGTGTCAGCGACCAGTAGTCATAAAACTTTACATAGGGTCTCCTTAAGCCAGAGTATCAGCAAGATGTGGTTTAAAGTTCTAAGATCGAGCTTTGTGGCGGGCAGATGCTTACCAGATCGGTCGCTCTACACCGAACATGGGATTCTTGATCTGAACTTCCCTGTCGTCGATGGCTCTCAGAGTAAATCGATTAAGGTCATACGACTGTTCCAGTTGTCTCTCTATATCCTTAAGATCGCTCTTCTTCCAGAGTTTAGCGCCCGAATGGTAGAGATCTGCCACACTCTGGGAACTAGCTCTCCATTGTGTACATGCGTAGTCAAGCAATGGTGGTTGCGGTTCTGATGTTTCCACTTGATCTTGGTTTATAGCTGCCATCACGATGAGTGGAAATCCCGAATGTCGACTAAGAGTAGAGATACCAAAGAGTGCCAGTGCAGAGTTGAGATTATATAGCATGCTCAGGGCCCCCGACCTGTTACCTAATAGTAGAAGTGTAAGCATGATTCAAGTATCAATTTTGGGCCGTTTGCGCCAAGATATGCAATGTTGAGGTGGTCCACGGCAGGCATACACAACCTTTGGCACAATCTCTCGCCAATTCCACCAATTGTAATCAGCAAGGTTGCATACGCAGTCATAAGGTGCGCTCTGCCTTCCATCTGAGTGGAGTGCGGGGTGTAAGGCGAACAGTGAGGCTGACATCGGACATCGGACGACAGGCAGAAGTCGCTCCATGTCACCTTGATAACAAGCTGCTGCCTGCTTTGCATAGCCCAATTATAACACGTGTCATATTTTTCCACCTCAAGGCATAATCGGGGCCAGGAGAATAGGCTGGAAACGAACAGAGAGGGGGCTAAGCTCAGCAGATGATAGTGCATATTGTCGATTAAACAGAGTCCAGGACATGTGATGCTGACATGCCTAATTCTTATCTCCCTTCTGTCTTCCCCTATCCGTTTATTGGATTGGGACAAAAGACCACACCATAACTTAGATTCATTAATTGGGCACGCAAGCTGAAAACCAACCCAGCGTCCAACAACATTCCCCGGGGTCTATGGATGTACCCTTTTTATTTTTAGATGTAGTTGTATTGGGCCAAATTATTAATGCTTTTAGGTAGTGGAAAATCTCATCGAAAACAGTAGTAGAATCACGGTAAGATGCATCTTTCTCAGACAATGATTATCGACAGAAAATATGAAAAGAATAAAAAGAATGGATTTCTCAAAACAAAATTAGAGAATTCTAACCTGCCTGGCCCAGATTGAACCTTAGAAACCACTGAAACTGAACCATCTCTATGTTCTCCACCAGGATTGAAAGAGAGAGAGTGGGGCACTTGTTGGACTTCTCATACGCTATCCGCTCACTGTGCAGCTGACAATGCCAGCGATAATCTCTATATCACGCGTTGCCAATTGTCATCCATTGCTGGCCATCTAGTGGTGCTCCCTTAATTCCCGCTCCGGGGATTTGCTCAGAGGGATTCCACGCGAGTGCGCCGTAGAAAACCAAGTGCTTGAACGCTCACTTTAGGTTAGCCGGTTTTCGCTCGGCTCAACCACGGCTCAGCCTCGCTCTAGCCACACTAGCCACAGCTCAGCACCATGCTCTTAGCACAGCCTACCCTAAGCTTACACTGAGCAAGCACAACTTGAATTTGAGATAGCTTGCATAACACGTATACATATCATATCTCTCCCACCCGGATACCAAGTACTCTACTTCAAAGGTCGTATGCATGGGAAAACCGCAGGGGATGCATATGAATCCAAAATCTAGGACCAGCCGTTCATGTGCGTACAACAAGCTGTGCCATAGTATGTTTTTAGGATTAATTTATAAAATGATCTCTATTCCCAGCTTTTGATCCCTCTCGTGCAGCCGCCTCCAGGCCTTCTCCCACCTACTGACAGACATCTAAACCCGACTCCTTCAACCTGAATCAACCTGAAAATGGCCGGAATAAGCTTCCTGGAACGCGCATTCGCAAAAGGCTACAAATCAAATCCTAACATTACATTTTGAACGACCATCGTCTCTTGTCAAGACTCTAACAGGTCACAAAGCAAGACCAGCAAAGACAGCTGGACCGTTGGGCATGGTAGTTGAACCTGGCTTATTAACATCTTCAGACACCTTAACATCACTTGGGTATATCCGCGACATGAACAGGAAATCGACAGAGCACTACGATGATATGATGTCTGCTTGTTCGGTCATTGTCTTGAAGGACTTCGTATATATGCAAGCCATGTCCATCAAGGGGACGAAAAATCTCGAGGCATAAGCCAAAACCGTTCGAAATGATTGGAATACATTCACTGAGGCCTGGAAGATGCTACACGAGCCAATCCCCCCGGCACCATTGGAACTGTCACGCTGGTACGTTTTTCTTTATGGCTTTATTTGAGTAAGCTGACTCTTCGGCATACCTTTTATTTTTACCTGCTTCCACTATCTTCTGCTCTTGATCTAACCTGCTGCAATCCATAATTATAGCATCGAGCAGCTATCACTCTAAGCAGCAGCAGGCTGTATTAGTTGATGCTATCTGCCGGAATCCGCGATAATAGCATCCATAGCTGCAGCCTTAACCAGATAAGTCAGACTCTTCTTTGATCCAGCTGACCGCGAAACAGATAAATGCAATCAATAGATGTAGGTGAGTTGTAGTTAAGGATTATCCAAGGTTTGTATGAGTAGCCTCAAGTGGCGTAGCTTCAAGTGACTAAGGGCAGATTTGTATACGTACCACCCAATGCACCGTATATGCCGTTCCGTCAGGCCAGAAGTACCTTTTTTCCTGAAGGCTCCTATCTGTTGAGCTAAATCATGTTAAGCCCACATACAGTTGAAGGCGCCGACATACAATTGAATGCATGTACATGCGACATGCTGTGGAGACGATCACCCGCTGTTCAGAATTCACATCCGATTTTCGTTGCACTGTCTAAGATGACATCATGGTCGGGAGAGCGAATAGTAATCTCCCTGCTTGTCTTGGTCTGTTTTACTATCGGCGAAACATACTGATGGACCGACTACCTAGTAGGTCGAGGCTATATTCTCAGGAGGCCAGTAATATAGATATATATACATCAACGATGCAATGGCCATTAGGCTTATTACAGTCTTTGGTACTTATAATCTCTCCCCATAATATTATATTTCCATTGGTTTCATTACTAATAGAAAGAATTATTCATCTCAGCCTTTTCTTCCCCCCCTTTTCCTTTTCAGCCCGAGATATATCGATAGCTTGGATTTCGTTCTGTTTCACCAACAATAGGACAGACCTAAGACAATCTGAACCCACGAGATTGCTATTTAGGCCACAGAAACTATATGTGATGAGCCTGATGGTTGTCGTATTGCTGACGTATGTGAATCCACATTACTGGCCTCCTGAGAATGTGATCTCGGTCTTAGTCAGTCTATCAGTATGTTTTTACCGATAGTAGAACAGACCTAAGACAAGCCGGGAGATTTCTATTCGCTTTCCTTCGCTAATCGTAGTACCAGGCCATAAAACCTAGCTGGTTGAGGCCTATATGAGAAGGCCTATGTCCGGCAGGCCGTTATTATTTCATACCAACCCAATAGCACCTGTTACCAGAACAATATCGAATTATAATCCTCTATCTTCTAAGTGACTTGCACTGAGCAAGCATCGATTTAAGATGCGCCTGATTGCCTTGCTCACCCTCGCAGCCACAAGCCGGTATGTCTTATACCAGAAGACCCAGTTCTACAGGTTTGAATAATTATGCTCACCATCGTGGTCTAAAATAAATAGTGTCTCTGCAGTGTAAGTAGTCTATTACTATATGAGAAACCGAATACAATCTGATTGCTGATACTTATTTAGCGGTTGCTAATGTAGAGAAGCATATGATGTTAAAACATGCTGCCAGCAAGCCGCAGGACATCCTTCTTTTTACGATGAAACCTGGGGAGAAGTGGTAGGTTCTCGTTCACCGTTGGAATTGCTCGAGATGCTTACGTGCCTGCCTTGTAGTGTGAACTTATCTTTCTCGAGGTGGGGAAGCAGGAAGACTTCAAGGACTGTTGCAATTCGAAGAGCGGTTCTTTGGGTTGCAAGTTCGACCCATTGCTTCCAGGGGTTCTTGGAGGATACCAGACCTTTCCTTCTTAGGGGAAATGGGGAACTAAGTTTGCCTTTGCTTTAAGGGATCTGTTTCGGCTGGGGTGGTTTCAACACAAGCCCTGGCTTTCTATCAGTCGTGGCTTAGTATAACCAAATTATTATGGAATGATATATATGCTAGTATCCAGATTTTTAATAAGTTCCCCTTAGTAGTTTCTTACCTATATATTTATCAAAGTTGCCTCTCCTGGTTGTCCTGGAAGGTCTGATCCCGGTAATGAAAACGTTGTAGGTGCAACCAGAAGTGAACCCTACGGCTGCTGTACTCATGTAACAATGTGCCATTTACAAGACCAGGGGCACATGTTTCAACGCTAGCCACACGCCTTGTGTTGTGTTATAAATTGTATTTTTATGAGAATCTAGAACGGCATGGAAAGTTTTGGCAAACCCGGAAATAGAAACGTTTCCAGTCTCCTTCGGGGATCTAGTTCAACCTTAACCGTTACAGTAACAGGAGGTGAAAAGCTACTACCTCTCGCGATGGCAAGTTCAGACTCCGCGACTCGCAGCTTCTTCTCTATCTCTTCCGGTGAATGATTCATGGTTATAAGCTGCATTTTATAGCATAATCTTAGATATTAACGGGGGATTATAATATGAGAAAGCCATATATATGAAATTCGCCTTAATGATCAATGCCTATGTCGATGGCGCTTCGGCTCCAGGAGGCGCAGAGAGGGGAGGATTTCGTGTAACATATGGGACACCTTTGCTGTGGGCTGCTGAACTAGACGATGTTGAGGCCGTGAAGTCCTTGTTATATCCTCGATGGAATTAATCCTGACCAGGTAGACAGCTGGTAACCAATACACGATACCCCAACGTATGGTCTAGATACTGTTATTTGATTAATGCTGAAAGATCGTACGTAAGCTCATCCTTCACTTATTTTGGGCGATTCATGCCGATGTGAAGTTACAAAGGGATTGCTGGAGGCGGTCTTAAGATTGGTCTGGGCCTAGTATCTCCAAGCTGTCTGCTTCCCAATTTGATTAAGCCAGGTGCTATATCCCACATCCAGAGTATCGGACTACGCTCTATTCAATCCTCCCAAGAGAAGAAGTGAAACCTCTTTAGATAATGTTAGGTTTACATGCCATATCATTCATCGCGAGGCAAAAATCACCGAGAGTGGGGCAGATGAGCCGAGGTGTATGGCGAGGAGACAGCAGGAGCGTGAGCTGGGAGATGTGCGTTCGTTCACCAAGTTCTCAAGCTTATAAGTTGAACCCAAACACTAAACCGATATCACCGCAATGCATTCCTGCTGGCCTCACGTAATAGAACTGTTGCAGAAAGTGCTGAGGGTTGGCTGCCATAGCCATGATCGCTGTCGCCTTGCCTCGGAACTTGACTGAGGAGCTTTTTTTAGATGTTATGTTATGTTACCTTCTGTAAGTCGAGTTTTACTTAGATAGGTACGCGCTGGGTTACTCCCAATTCTTGCAAGAAGAAATACGAATTGCATGGGATTAGATAGCCTGACTACTGATAAATTATACAATATTCCGCAGTCATTGGCCCCTGCCGAGGGGTTACCTTCGTTATATCTCTCAAAATATGCGAATGGGCACTCGCAAGACAGACTGTTTGATAAGAAAGGGAAAGAAAGAACAGGGAAAGGTAACATATTAGTGTTGAAGAATCCAAGCTACCACACTGTCTATTTGAAGCCGAGTGTAGTAGGCCTTTAGGCTAATAGCTTTGAAAATACGATGGTTAACATGACCATGGGCAAATAGAAGAGAACAAGAATGTAGCGATTACCTCCGTTTTCGGTATCGATGTTGTATGTCATTCACTTTGGATCGTCCAGTCTTTTCCAAGGGAGCATCTCTGCTTCGTGGCGGTGCAGAATTATCCGTGTATGGAGGGGAGGATGGAACGGCATTGAAATAATGATGATTTTCGATAACAAAGTTCTTTCCGGCATCCTCGAGTCCTTCTCTCTGCTCCAAGATATAGACATTACGAACAATATACTTGATAAAACTCGGCGTCAGGTGATTAGTATGAAAATTCATCTTGGGCTCGTATGGAATTTAGAATTTCACCACCTTTCGCAAATCTAATACGGGCGAGCTAGTTAGGTTGTATAGTACCTCAAGCTCATGTCCCAGGCGTAGAGGAGTAAAATTGGTATTGAAGATCTCTTCCCTGTCCTGAAACCGACCTATACCCGAATTCAACGGCCCTATTACGGCAACTCGCATAATGGCCTCCAAAGACAAGCAAGCGCTTGACTATAATCTTGGGCTGGTTATTTCGAACGCTCTCGCTTGACCTGTCCCACAGTGGAGTGGTCGTCAACTGAGATAGAGATAGATATAGACTACCAAGCTGAATCAACTTGGGAATAGCGACTATTAACTAAAAAGTAAAGACCGGAGCTAACCGCGAGCTAAAGAGGCTCTTCATTTTCTAAGACATCGAAGGCTTTATATTCTCCTTTCCAGGAATCAGGCGTTGCAAGGATACTGATAACTATTAATAATAAAGATGCAATTATTTCTTGTCTGTTTTTTTAGCTGGCCTTCCACATTGGATCTTACTGAAGCACTCCTCTATCATAGTCGCTGCTGATAGACGTTAGTAAACAAGATCCCGATGAGACTGGGTCACAATAAATATGACGTTAGCTCATCTTTCAATCTTAAGATATAAGAAAGTCAGGATTTATATCGCTGAATTTCGGAAAGAAGATAACAAAAATAAAAATAAAAATTGATAAATTCTTTAGACTTAAATGAATAGGCTATTTCTCTATAGGCGGTAAGGCCTTACCTTAATATAGAGAGGATTTTTCAAATAGCCTTGAAGTTGGTCAAAACCTTACCGGGAACCCTAATATTCCGCGAGTACCCCTGCTGGAAAAGAACGGACAAAGGAAAGGAAAGGATCATCCAAACATCTGATGGCCATCCATACCACATCCAACTACCAGAGAGCATCCTACCTATTTATCCCAGCGACAATTCTAATAACGCGTTTCTTCCAGGTTTCGAATCTCGCACGAAGAGAATCATTTGATTCACCCCAGTGCTCGCCTCTAGGAACAGAACGATATACACTTTCCCACCTGATCAAGACCAACCGTAAGAAGCGTATGAAGATTCTACTTCCATACGAGAACTTTCGTTGTGCAATATTTGGTAAAGAATTCCAGATTGATCGTCTCCTCCGCGAGGAAACTCATTGCAAAGTTTACTCTGTCACCAGACTTGATCATTCGGAAGAGATTTTGGAGGCAAAGGTCTTTAGCTTCAAGGAGCGGCCCGATCTAGCCGCCAGTTGAGAAAAAGAGCCATAGCTAGAGTCAAGAACGTTGTCTATCATCTGAAGGAGGCGGGAAAATTTTTCCTCGTTTATCAAGCATCGAACTCCTCTACTCCCCAGGGAAGAGTTCTCGAGAAGTGGCCCAGACCAGAAAGCAGAAACGATATGAATTCTGGTGTTTTAAGGGAAAATCAGCCGGCCAAAACCCGAAGGAAGAGGCGCAGAAGCAAGGCCCAAGGGACTGGTAAAAATGAGGTGGGATCAACCATGGGTCACATGGATGACTTGAATTTGTCTGAGATCCTCAAACTTGGTGGGAGATTGAGCAAGTTGCAGCCATTTCGTGGGATTCTCGATGGCACGTCTACCAAGGAATTATCCGTCCAGATTAGCAACCTAACTTGCGAACGAGCATTTTTGCATAGACAACTGTCGATGCTACATAACTCCACGACATTTCAGCATGAAAAGGAATCTACCTTAAAGCTGGCAAAAAGCCGACTGGTTTATAGAATTGGCCAACTGCAAAACCACATTAAGTTCCTTCAAACGGAATGTAGTGTACGCACGAACTTCAACGGTTGACGAGAAAACTTCTTCACAAAGTCTAAAGAGTTAGCTCATAAGGTATACGTCGATGTCGCTTCCTGCTTAAAAATTATACTCGAGAATCTGCCAATTAGTTACGGTTGCGGGAGGTGAGAGAGTTTAAGTGGCTTGATTCACATAGTATAAGACAGCAATACGAGATGCTGGATCCGATATCTCAACACAATAGCTACAGCTGCTTCTGCGGGTGCCTTGAAGACTTTTTAGATGGCGCTATGAGAGCTTTAGGAGGATTATCAGCTACCTAGATTAAACAATGAAAGCAGTACTGTTCAGCGACATAAAAAATTAGTCTTGGAATTACATTATTCGATTCCAAATGTTCAAGGAATTTGTTAAGAAAACCTCTTTTCTAGTGGCCCTTTTCCCCTGAATCGAATTGCACCGAGATAGTGAGGATTATGACTTTGGCTCGTATCGTATAAAATGTCTCGGGCTTCGCGGAATATGTTCATTTTCCTCAACAAGTTCCCCAGAACGCTTGGCATCGGTAACAGGAAGTGCAGTTAGAGAGCCTGGGCTCGCACAAACTGATAGAACATGTCCCAAACGAAAAGCAAGTGAGGAGAAACCCGAAGCTATACCACTGCTACTTGACATGACGAGGGGGCGCCCAGCAAATTATGACCAGGGCAGGGCTGACGCGGTTCATTCCGCTGCAAGCGGAACAGGCCGTCGCCCTGCTTGGCTGCCCCACGGTGGCTGCTCTTTTACTACTTAACATGGTAGGTGGTAGTGTCAATGGCCTTGCTGCATGAGCGTCTGGGTTAGATACGGTCCGATTCAGTAAGGATTCCCATTGCCAGACAATCCAGCCGGCAGCACCGGTCGGTCCCGAGCACAAAACCCTGCTCTCCGACTGGCTACTCCAGCTCTCTTGTGTCAGCCCATATACCCCTGTCCCAGCGGCTCGTTTCGAAGGAATAGCGAATGTGGGCGAGCTAGCTGCGTGCTCGTGATACTACGTAGGTATTGTTCCTAGGCACACCGAAGACAGATAGGATTTGGTCTGGTACCTAGCTGAACTGCTTCAGCTGCCAAGCATACAGGCGTTCCCGCTAGTGAACATGGATATTCGGGTTCTTCCTTTCGATGAGGAGGAAGGCCATTCTGATCCTTGGATGCGTCAGCTGTGATTTTAGCCTCACCAAATAATTCCCTGATCAGGACCAGTCAGAAACTCGGGGGTCACCGTGTTGCATCCCCGTTACTAACTCCCACCGCGCGCGGCTCGGTTATGTAAAGCGAGCTTTCTGACCGGACACCATTCTCTTATCATCAATACATTTTTTGCGCTTCAACCTCAATTGGAGGGTAGCACAGCACCCTTGATCGTTTCAAGGAGCCAAATTTCAATAATGCTAGGCTACCCATCATCCTTCACGGAGACCGGATCTATTGAAGGATCCAACCTAACCTAACATGCTCTATCCTAAACAGCCGTGTCTACCCCTCTTTGCCAGCTACTGAGCAGCCCCTTGAGACTAGCAGGGTCGAAATGTGGTACGTCCTAATCAAACATATATGCCGGTATTGCCTACGGTATTCGTCTCCCTGGGAAATACCGACTCTATGCCTCACGTCTACCGATCAAGATGAAGGCTGGCATCGAGTCCCTGGCATCCGTCAGCTGCCAAGCCTATAATTGAGGAATTCGTCACCCATCTCGTGAAACAGGGTAGTGAGTGGTCATGCTTCAGCAGGCATCACTTTGGTGGCGCTGTTAAGAGTACTTTGCTCTCCCTAAAAAATCATTCCGACCATTCCGCCCCATCAACAAGAGTCATCTAGGAGGCGTTATTTGACGTCTATGGATTGTCCACCATGGACGACCTTCAACAATTTATCGCCGAGGTATGGTCATTATTCGCTTTGGCCACGACATTTACTGGGATACGGATGTTCGCGCGATTCAGGAGTGTTGGCTGGAAGCAGTTCACATCTGACGATTATTTGGCCTGTTCCGCGATTGTATGTACACGGCCTACACAGCAAACCTGTCTTCCAAGAGGTCAATGCTATGACTAACGCCGACAAGCTATTCTACTCTTTTCAGGTCATGATCGCTTATAAAGGCGGCACATTGTATCGCAGTCGATCAACCACAGGCACCCTGGCCGAACAACAGGAATGGCTAGAGCCGAATTCGCCGCCATTGCTTATACGGTATGCAAGTCTGTAGGTATTTATTGAGGCAAAGCAAGTACTAATTGTAGGATTCATTCAGAGCTCAAGGCTCGAAGTATCATCTGGCTTCGTGGCCATTGTATGCGACAACTCTGTGGCTTTTGAAAGCATCTGTTCTAGTCCTGTATATGCGATTGACGGTAATCTCTTTTGACAGCCGTGAGTAGCGATCGCCTGGCTAATTGCTTTCAGACCGGATTGGCGGGTGCATATCGAATCCGAATCATTGTCGGATTCACGATTCTGGCAACGAGCTGGGCTGCGGTGATTTTGACGACACTTCTCGCTTGTCAGCCCTTCCAGGGATATTTCAACACGACTGACATGAAAGTCAGCAGTAAGTGCCAATGCTTCTTTCTAAATTCGTAGATTTTGACTAAGCCAATGGTTTCTAGATGTTTGCTCGCCAGCTGTCTCCAAGCCCATAGTTTGGACATGCTACAGTATGAATGTCAGCACCGACATATTTCTCATTGCGTTGCCTATCCCGATGCTATGGAAGACATCGATCAAGCTGTGGAAGAAGATTGGCCTTTGTGTGCTTTTCAGTGGAGGTGCAATAGTCGTCGTTTTCGCCACTGTCCGCTGTGTCCTTCTAACAACAGTCCGTCATTCTAGCACCCAGTCTGCTGTGATTTTCTAACGCCTTCTTACAGAATCCTACATATGGCGCGCCTCTGTCGGGGACCTGGGGAGTGCGCGAGGGTTTCGTCGCGATTATTACATCGAATTTTCCGATGGCTTTCACTCTAGTACGAGGCATGCTTGGACCGGCTTTCAATTCGCTGCAAACAACGACTCCTTCAGCACAGACACCATCAACACAGCTCGACACTCTAAAGGCGAGTGGCAGGAACGGGAGGAGCGCGAGGTCTGCTGTAATGTCAGATAGGATATTTACCGAGAGTGAAGAGAAGATTGTGAATGGGAGAGATACACCTCCAAATGAGGAAGTAAATTCTCCAGCTTGAACGGCAGTGTACGTACGGAAGCTGAGTTATATTTCCTGCTTTTCTCACTCATGACCACGGCCAGCTTCAACTATACCCTCCTTATAAATCTATTCATATTAATCATTACCTCATTAAGATTGACTGGGTATAAAATGTGGCAGGCTTGCATATATGATCAGCTGCTGAAAGAAAGGTGGAATTTGATTGGCAATGAGTTCAGCAATATGTTTTTTTTATTCCGGCGACCTGCACCGAGGCCAAGCCCTGTCATGACATAACTGTTCCCCGGGGCCCTATCTGGAACAATACCTTGGATGTGTGCATCTAGGGGATGATCCCATGGAAAAGCTCTCATCGACCAGATCAAACCACAGTCCTCGAAATCCAACTCTTCTAGCATCTTGTGTAAGCTTAACAAAGTCTATAAGTCCATTTACGCACTTGCCAAAAAACGATTGAGGGGCCAAATGCGACAATATTTGTTCCCGCTGGTCGTTAGACTTCGATCATAGCCAAGAAAAGAGGCAAACATACTGCCATATCTTTCACTTCTTGAGGGGCCCATTGGACGAAGCACGACAACTCTACGACGATTATCATCGCCAGCCTTGATCCTTCTTCGTCTTCAACTCCCAGTGGGTATCGAAGTCTATGGATGAGGAGTAACCCAGCAATGCGGTAGACCCGGGCTTGCATTATCATTGCCGACACTTCGATGTGAGAATATTTTGAAAATAAGGCAGTAGGACACGACGGCTCCCACTGCCGTAGCCGCTGCTCGATTTCAGAGTAGTTGTCATTATTTATCTCCAAAGTATTGGCATTAATGCAGACCGTACTCATCGATAAACCTTTTTCATGGTTGCTAGCCTTGCACAGGTCGTAAAGTATAGGCATGAGGGTTACTGAAAGGCCCATGGTTCTGTCCTCTTGGTCGCAGAACGTAAGCGGGATTTCAATGATAGGAATTCGCCGCCGTATTAGAGAGTCAACCGTATCAATCAAGATTGGTGCCATAAATATGGGTTGGAGGCAAGGTTGAGCTATGAGCATTGGGTACTAGCCCCTTGCTGATAACAGGCAGTTCTGCGCTATGGTGTGTGCAGATGTGCCCATGACCATGAGGTGATAAACAAACAGTATCTGCCCCAGTAAAAGCACGGCTGCAGCGTCATTTAAGTGTCCTATTTTGACACTCTGCAGACACTGCAGGCTTCGAGCAGCTTCCGTGAGCCCAAAGGAGGTGGAGCTATCATTGGGGTTCTCCATCAAATTCAATAACTCGAGTAAGATATGATGTATGCCCAATACTACCTCTTGCGAATCGTGAAGGATCATTAAGATTGCGAGTCGAAATTGGTCGGAGAAGCTCGGCCCAATCACGAAGTGATGATGAAAGCTGAAGAATCTCTGTCGGTCGAAAAGCACATCGAGTACCTCATAGCGGCCTTTCCAACCGAGTGATTTAGACAGTGGTGAACGCAGTGGTTTTGAGAGCCAAATGTTGGTATACGACTCCTCCCCTTCTAATATTCCCCTCTCTCTCCTCAAGGGTTGATTCAATGCCATCTACTTCTCGTTCTTCAAATTCGATGATGCCAGTATTACCATACGGAAAGACCTGGATTGCTGGTGGGCGACCCATTCGTTTGCGTTTCCTATCGGAGGAGCAAACCAACCTTTGGTTTTGGCATTGGCGACAGCCATTTTCATCTCGGGCACGACGACATCGCAGTCTTCTGTGGTCACATTCATCGCAAGTTTTTAATACCATCTAGCCGCCTGGGGAAATGAAAGGGGAAAAGAAGGAGCGTTGCAACTGGAAGAAACCGTATTGTCGATTCGCGCGATAAAGTCTGGAGATTGGTCAGGAGAAGATATTTAGAGATCCGCAGGGGTCGCGATCAACCACCGAGATCATTCGGCGATACAGACGTTTCGCCACATGATGGCTCCTCAGTAATCAAACCCCAGCTGCCCGAGCTAGAAAGCGTCAGCTTATTTTTCCAAATATTCAGAGCGAGAAGAACTCCCGATATCTTTAACTGATCACTGCAGGTTACCCTGGGTTCGAAGATCCGAGGATCGCGAGATACTTTACATTCTTCAAGCGACCATCCTGTGCGATTTTGCCCAATGATTGGAGGTCCTTGAACTAGTAACATGGCGTTTGTATGCTCACAAGACTTCACTTTAACAAAATGTAACACCAAATTGAACTTTGATAAATAACTAATAGCTAGGGGGCTGCCGTGTTGAAACTGGACTGAGATATGCTTTGATTAAAGCCATGGGTTGCGGAAAGTAGCAAGTCATGCCTTGCCCAGAAGGAGATGTAGGAGCGAGGTCCGTAAGATCATGATGTCTACACTATAAAGAGATAGTTAATACTTGAATCCAGATTTTCGAACAATCTCATCCAGAAGCTTGTGTGTCTCCAAAGCTGACTCGAAGTCGGCGTAATCAGCCTGATTTCCCCTAGCGTATGCCTCCAAGATACGCCCGGTATTCTTCCCGATCTGCGGGATATGCTTGATGAAGTCGGGTTCTGGGGTGGAAAAGTCGATCTCCTGGGTCGGTGCACCCTTGAGCTTCAACCGAAGCTTCCAGTTAGGACTGTTCATCTGCCAGTGAGATTGATCCGTCGTGATCTCAATTTCTCCGTCTCTTCCCGTAATAATCCACCGAACGCCTACATCATCAACGGCTTCGCTCAAATTGGCCCACCGGTAGGCGATAGATGCCATGGCGCCGCTCTTAAGCTTGCCCTGTACAAGAACATGGTCTGGGACGTTTTTCGAGGCTACGTGTTCGTTAACCCCGTCTTCAGCCGGGATCTTAATTTTCGTAATTTCGGTTTTCAGAGAGGATTGAAGGCTATCAAAGCCGCCCAGAACGTGTGTGAATGAGTCGAGAACTGTCCATGTTAGTTTGAATTGTCTTCGAAACTATTGATTCAGCCACAGTGAGGAGAGGTACTTACAGTGAGCAAAGTAGACATGGAACACATTCGCTCCTGTTCTCATGTCAAGATAGAATTCACTGCCTTTGAACCAAACGTCCGAGGGTATAGAACTTGTAGAACCTATAACAGTGGTACTTGTGATAGTTCCCAGTACCCCACTGTTGATGAGTTGCTTGGTTTTGACAATGACAGGGTCAGCCCGAGCCTGTACTCCGACAATGGTTTTGAGGTTGTTCGCGCGGGCGAGTTCTGTCAACCTTTCCGCCTCGTTCGTGGATGCACCTAGAGGCCACTCGACGAAGACTTGCTTTTTTGAAAGTAGAGCAGGCTCCGCTAGCATAAAATGCTTGGTGACGAGGACGCTGACCACAACTAGGTCCACATTCGGATCATTCGCAAGGTCGTTGGGACTACCGTAGGCCTTTGTTGTCGTCGGAAGTTTGTGTGTCTCGATGGCCTGAAGAGCTGAGGCAACGGTAGAATTACAAACAGCCACTATCTCGTAATCAGGTGAATTAACAAATGTAGGGAGAAAAGATACTACGCCCCAGGTACGCGGGCCAAGGGTTGATGATTCCACGGCAGCGAGGCCGATCATGCCAACTCTGATGACGCCCATTGTGAGAGATCACGAGGTTTTCAAGATAATAGTAGTTGAAAATGAAGGAACCACACAGGATATTTTCTTCTGAGACTGTAGTGTTGATTTAGCGGTGCTGGATGATAAGACGCATGATAGTTAGGCTTATGCTTGATTATTTATGAAGTAGGCCTCACGAAATTCGTTGAACTCCTCTATACAACACATACTAAGTCAGGATAAGATCGGAGCATATTGCAAAATCATAGGTCGAAACTCCGTGATGAATAATGGATTTCTCATCGGTTTCATTGAAGAACAAAAAGAAATGTGTCCACAATTGTCCGCTTTTGCGATGAGGTTGTCGGATTGGTCGGAAGTCCGCGGGAAGCTGACAAATGGAGTATCTAGCGAGCTTCTGCCATTTGTCTTTCTTGCACTCATTTCCGTGCCTTCTTACTTGGTAATGACAATTTCGACGGAGTCCAATTCATAAGCCAATCAGCTATTAGTTCAATGCGACGATCCTGGGAGAAATCGTACGACGGTTGCCTGTTTGATAAGCGACAGCCCTCATAGAGAATAGTATGCACGCAGTGCTCGAAATGAAACCCAAAGTGTTCGTACAATACTGAGGTTGATGTAGTGCGTAACTCTGTGAATTACGAGGCCTTGTGGTTCTAAATGTTATCACTTAGTAGATGGTGCACGACGCGCGCTTCATTCCATTACTGATGACTCGGACGCTGCGAACTCTGGACTACAATCTCGTCTTTTAATCAGCTATCTATTTCTACAGTCGTTTCGAGTATTGTAAGCATTAATTAAAAAAAGTTCATTTCAAACCTCACTTCTCTGAGAAAGAAAAAAAGCACTGCGCCTAATAGGGGGCAAAGGTAGAATAGAATGGCCATGATCTTGTCAGAGAGCAAGTACTTGATATCGGTTAAACCACTGAGGCAGTAGATCATTGAAAGTTTCAATATTTTGATAACCACAAAAGGAAAAGTGCAAGTCTAGCATAGACGTACAACCCAGCTATCTTTCTAAGCGCTGCTTGGATGTTCGAGTATGGCAATGTGCCGTTTGTCGAAGCACTCCAATTTCTTCCTTGCCAAAAGGGTGTATCTTGTGAACTATAAGTAATCACAACAGATCCGTAACTCCCATTCGCCACTATTAGAAGAGGTCTAAGGTGAGTACTTCACTTCTGTCCTCATTAGAGGATATGGCATGAGCACGGCTCTTGAGCCAGGACACATATGCGTAATTCGGAAGATGGGGTCGCCTGGTGGACTTTTTGACAAAATTGTTGTACAATTGCTTGGACTCATATCATCGTTGTAGTTGGAATTGGTTAAGATAATGTGACATCGAAAGATGGCGGTAAAGTCCGAGAAAAGTCGATTATTCGTCCCCTGGGCGGCATTTCTGGAACCCAAAATAGCTTCTATTAAATGGCAAGCTGCCGTTGACCATGTCGTGCCAAGATCCGCTGGCTGGCCATGGTTCGTCAACATCGAGACATGTGTGCTTCTCACTATTTTCACGAGATGAATCCCAGCATTCAAGACTACAGAATCGACCGGTACCGCAGGTGTAACAGACCGTCTTGGCAGGCATCTCGTTACAGTTCTGGCAGAATCCAGTCACTTGCCCTAAGATCGGGATGCGCAAGGCATTGTCAATCTCTTCGGGAGTGGCGCTACGACCGCCCTCACTATTGTCCTCGTCCTCGTCTTCGTTGCCGTGGTCATGTGCGGATATCTCCTCCGAGTCATTCGCTTCGCTCGCATCGCTACTGAGTCATTACTGGTTATTGACGAATTAAACGAGCTTCATTAGGTAGATATCACATACCTGGACTCAGAAGCCTCAAAGTTCGGGTCACCGTGGTGATCATCTAGGTCAGACGAGGCTTCACTTCTGTCTTCGCCTCTGTCACTGACTTCGGGCTCCCCACAATTGCCGGGATCAGGTTGCGGAGCCAGCCCAGCTGGGTCTTCGGGTAAGGTTGAATCGGCTTGACCATCCAAACCTAGGTCGCCCAGAAGCTGCTTGGTCTCTGATAGACATGGTATAGCTTCCTCCGCTTTCTGTCTAGTCCTGCCGCTGATGTGTTCTCGGCTGGCTCGACGTTTACCCCCTGGGACTCCATATGAGCTACCGCTATCGAAAAGAGGGCCTCAAGCTGGACATCAATATCTTGGGTTTGGCCGACCATGTCTGGCGAAAAGAACAAAGAGAACTTTAGAAAGAGTTCTTTGCGTGCGTCGTGCGTGACCGAGGCTGACTTGTTTGTGGCAAGGGATTACTTTTTAATGATTGGGGGCAAAAGATTGAAGATCAAATTGTAATTTGAAAAAAGAGCACCGGAATATTCTGCCTACAGTAGTAATTGTGTGTGAGAGAGGGGTTAAGTTGAGAGGAAATTGAGATGAGAGGAGCACCGGGATTTGTAAGGTAGCAAGTGAGTGACACAAGAAATGATTCGCGTGAGTAAACGCCTAAATAAACACAAAAACCAAAAAAATAAACAACTGCATAAATAATAAATAAACAACTAAACGAACAAACAAACAGCCAAACATAAGTAGGAATCATAGAGAATTTCATATGAAAGACATCTCAAGCTTTATGCACATCTAATATTCCTCGCTACATAGTTCTCATCTTTATATTGTATTAGGAAGAACCAACCACCAGTCTGCATCGTAAATAATAGAGAGAAACTTCTCACGGCGATCTGGATCAAGAAATTCTGGGGCTCCAGGCGTTATGTGAACTTTGGATTTAGTCTGTTATTTCTCATTCTATTAGAGTATATAATTTACGTACTTTCATAGGGTGATTGAGCTTAAAGGCATAGAAATACCTTTCTCATAAGGGTGACTCGCTTTACAAGAGAATGTAACTAAAGGAAAAATGTGCGCAGATTTTCTAACTGTAGGATAAGCTGTTTTACATAGGATCTTCCTTGGATAACAGGTGGGCCGTGACTTGGTAATTTCATAGCTGGCTAAAGATGATAGATCAAGCGACTATTTAAGGTGACCTGAAAGAGTGCTTAGGTATGCCCGTTTCATATGTCACCCGCTTGGGTGGGAAATTCTCAGCACTTATCGAAGAGGGCGATAATGCCATAGGCAAGTGCGAGGTGGAGATAAACCTTTTGGAAAAAATTGCCGTGTTGTTTACGAAACTATTCCCTTTGCGCTCAACGGTTAGGGAATTCACTATTCCAAGCAGTAAGGGGATATATTCTAGATTCATAATGACTCATGGTTCAATGCTGACCCTGAAACACTCATGCGGGTGGTGAATTGATTCGGCAGTGGCTACTTCCATGAATAGTAACAATTGGATGTCTTCTTTTATTACTATACGTGCAATAAATAACTAGTGAGCTGGTGCTCAGCGAGTGATACTTGATTGTTCTGGCAGATAGGTTGGTTTCATCTGTGGAGGCATATGGTTGGGCAGAGTGAGTTGAAGAAAGTTTATGGTATATTCTGGTCTGGCTTGCCTCTTTTGAGAGATAGAATAAGGCAAGACCGTCACCAAAATATTGAGAATATTTCAAATTACGGGAAACGTTCTCTTAAATTTAGCTCTTGGCTGCCGGTTTGTTCCCGGTGCCACGGTACAAAACTTGTCACATTCAGTGTGTGTACTGTATATAAGAATATCAAAGTGAGGCTGAATCTCCATGGGATCAAGCCCTGGCTAGGTTCGGTCTTTGGTGTAGCTATCACAACAGGCTTCGCGTCGGCCCGCTGATTCAAAGAGACATTCTCCACTCGACTGTTGGTGAAATATGCATACACAGTAATATTTGAATGAAGGAGCTGCAGCTCTAGGCTCCATGTCTTCAGAAACAGCATAACCAAATCCCGGTCCTCGTAAGCCGCGGCATGGCGGCAAGGGGCTTTTAATGCGAAACTACAAGGGGCAGAGATCCCACATCAAGGATATTAAAGACAAAGGGAAGAACGCGGGCTGGTCTTTTAACACGGAAAAGCCAAGATATCCGTAATCACGGACCTCGCATTGGGTTGTTGGCCTTACTTGACATGGCAACAATCTGCCCCTAGTTGGATGTTGTCATTTGGACCCAGATGGCGCCACATAAGGCCCCTGCCGAGTCAGCACGGCGGACGGTGTAAACACCGGAAATGCTGTTACAGACTAAAATACTGGCATGCTGATCAACGAGCCGAATTCGGCGCCCCTGTAAGTCCAAGGATGCTTAGTTGCACCCGGGGTGGCACTCCGACAGCACAGCCAATACGGTTCGTTCGGGCTCACGCCGCCAGTTAACAGGTTGATGTATCCTGCGAGAGCTCGCCATCGCACGGGGAAATGGCGAACGTTGCACGGAGACTATGGGTCGTCTTGGCTCTCGATAACATCAAGCTGTTTGAATGGAGAACTGCGGAAATTCAACATATATAATCGCCGCCATTTTGAGCTAATTATTGAGGTCGCCTTAAAATTTCTAATAATTTTCTAGGTTCGTTTCGGAATATTGAAAATGGGTGTTCTGACTCGAGCCAAGAAGAACAAAGTGGTGGCGGTCATTATATCAGTATTTGACTGGTATCGTACGTTGTTGCATTCTGCTTACTCCTTGTTGCATTTGAAAGCTGACGAGTGTCGTATAGCATCCCATTACCCGATTGAAGAAAGGAAACTACTTCGAAAGCTCGATCTCGCTATATTAATATATGGTTGTCTAAGTTGTATGGTGGCATTGAATAAGTGAAATAGAGGTCTCCGTACTTACCACAGTCACAGTCTTCTGCCGAGTCAGTATCACTTCTCACTACAAAGATTGCGTTAAGTTGGAGAGTCGACCATGGCCTAACAACTAACATGGCTATCAAGTTCCTCGGACAACAAAATGTCACCAATGCATACGTATCTGGCATGAAAGAGGACCTCAACGCATACGGCAACGAACTGAATTACTATGTTGTCGCATGTACGTATTTCCAAATCATACAAAGGGGTCAATTATACTTACGGCAGTACCATAGACAACACGGCATACGTCATTGGCCAGATCCCACTGATGACACTCCAAACTAAAGCCAAAATGTACGCTTCTCTCTTTAAATATAATCTCCCTTTTCGATCAACTAACCTCTTCAGCGCCCCATTTCTATTGCCTTCACTTCAAATTTCTTGGGCTATTATCGCTTTTTGTCAGTCACAAGTAACAAAGAACTGGCATCTATATCTGCTCCGAGCCTTGACTGGGTTCCTCGAAGCATCGTCATTCGGCGGCACACATCTCATACGTGAGTTTACCCGGCCGTATTTTAACTCGGCCCTACCAAAAGTATCACTGGCCGTAATAGAGTGTATGTGCTAATAAAATGACTCTGAAAGTCGGCTCGTGGTTCAAAAATGAAGAGCTTTTCAAAAGGGCAGGGGTTTGGTTCATGGGAAACTCGCTGGGCAGCACATTCTCTGGATATTTCCAGGTCGCCACCTATCGTGGCTTAAATGGTGTCTTCGGTTATACAGGCTGGCAATGGCTTTTCATCGTCCAAGGAATCATCACCCTGCCACTTGCCTTTGTCGGATTCGGAGTCTGGCCCGGTCTTCCTACTTCACCACGGCGATGGTATCTCACAGTAGAGGAGCATGCTCTGGCTGTCAAACGAATCCCTACAGTGGAGAAGGAGGGAATCACTTGGCAAACTTTCAAGTACACACTTTCTCGGCCAATGTGGTGGATTTGTGTCCCTTGCTATATGTAGGCTCTCTCTGATTTCTTCAAATTGAGTGCGTGTGCGACGGGCTAACATAGAGCAGATTCTTATGCCAATCTTTCTACTGGACCGGATACATGCAGCTGTGGCTTAAATCTACTGGAAAGTCGGTCGAGCTTATCAACATTCTCCCTACTTTCATCGATCTCCTCAAGGCATTGTCATCATGGCTTGGCACGACCCTTGCAGGATGTCTGAGCCTGAGAGGTATATGGACTTTCCAGGCATCGCTAACATTCTTTTCGGTCATCGTGCTCTCAATTTGGACTGTTCCCGACGCACTCAAATACATGGCCTACTATTTTGGTGGATTTTCGGGGATGGCATCGCCTATTCTCTACTCCTGGCTCAACTCGACGCTCAAAGAGAATTATGGTGAAAGAGGCCTCATTATTTCATCGATGATGACCATGGGATTTGCGATGCAGATCTGGGTCCCGTTATTTACGTTCCCTACGGTCGAGGCGCCAAGATTTCCACATGGGTATCCGGCTTGTGTCGCGTTCTTGTTCACCATGTGGGCGATACTTATTTTTGGATCTTGGTTTATGAAGCGATGGAAATTGAAAAACCCGGACCTGGAAATGAGACTAGCACTTGGATTGAGTGACGACGGTGAAACCAGCGAAACGCCAAGGAAAGCTACGAAAGGACAGGAGGAAGGTCTTAGCAAGAATACCGCAGCCACCGTTCAATAGAGTGTGTTTCTCAAAGATCATTATTATATTGTCAAGATAGTTCGAAACACAATAGATATCCAAGTTTCTTCCATGAATATAAATAACTGTATCTGCATCACCTCGTTGACCGAAAGTTATCAAGTTGGCGTTCAAAGGGCAGTCGCGAAATCGTCTAGGTGTAAAGTCTCATCAAACGTTCTTCCATCAGCCTCCCACCCATGCAATATCAGAGTGCGAACCATTCGATTGGACATAATGGTGGTTCTTGGGTTCACATTCTCGTCGAGTGAGGACACCATTAAAATACTTCGTCCCTGCTCGAGTTGTCGTTGAACGGCCCGGACGGTGGACACGGACGGGGTATTCGAAAACATGCAATCCTCCCAAGCACTCCCATTAGATATCAGACGATCTAGAATATCTTCAAGAACATCAATTGTGTTGGCGTTGCCACAGCGTATTGCTGAATGGAGCAACATGCCGCAGATTCCTCTGCGGTAAATATTCTTAGTAGAACATTCAGAAATGCCGATGCCTCGGGCGATTCGGACAATAACATCCATCCAGTGGCTAGCATTCGGGCTAATTGGGCTGAGTGGTCCTCCGGATGGATTCGTTATACCTAGGACGATGGATTCATCACACAGTATCCGACACCACGCGTAGTCGGCAGCTACCATTGATTCTCGATGGCTATCAAACCGTAGAGGCTCGTTTTTCCCGACTGTCGTTAACTCAATATTCTCCAGATCAGTGACCAAGGCATACTGGCTCCCTTCATCACTGAAAAGCGGAACCCCCGGGGGCGTGGGCAACGAGAGAACCTGTTCTCTGATACCAGTCATGTCTCCGAGGCACTCCTGGTAGGCAGACACAAGCTGATGCTTGGAAATCTGCTCATTCCGATTGTTAGGATATAGCGTGTTCAGATAGTCTGACAATTGCTTCATGACAATATATTGCATGCGGCTCGGGGTGGTTAGATGATGCTGCATTGTTGTGAGCAGACAAAGTCGTTCGAGTATGATTGCTATTTCGCATCCCAGACTTTGAGCCACATCCGGCTTGATGGGCATGCGAATCTCCAGCGTCTGCCAGAACTGATTCATCATCAACTCGCGCGTACTCGGTGGACCGATGGGACCAGCAACGAACTTTTGCACAGAACGTGCGTCGAATAAACCACAGAGAATTTCTGGGCCATGTTTCTCACGCAAAAGCTGACCGTGTGTGTTGTAAACCAAGCCGTCAACGGTGGAAATGTAGTAGCGCAGCCCTTCAAACGATCCCAGCTCTAATTCGACAAATGTGAGCATCAGATGCGCAGCGAGAAGAGTACTGATGTCCGTGGATCTACAATCGGTGGCTATTTCGAGGGCTTTGCTAGAATAAGCGAGCGATCTAAATCGATGCCTAGAATCTGGTATCCAGGAATATCCACTCTGCAGGGGAGAGTCATATACAAACCTCCCTCGAAGGTTGGCAAGGTTGGCGGCGCTGATAGCCATGGCGGCATAGCAGGCAAGATATGACCCATTGAGTACAGACATTATTGTCTCGGTGCTGGTTGGCAATATATGCGCCACATGATTCGTGAAATGAACCAAGTAGCTATGATCGATGGATGTAAGCCCGGGGTAGGACAGATTAGGGAAGATTGCCGGCTGCATATATCTTCGGTTGTTGATGAGAATATTAGCAACGTCATGTGGTCGCACATTCCCGGGGAAAGCCTGCCACTGTTTAGTGCTTTGCAAGTACTCGAGTTGAGTCAGCACTGGCCAATGTGCCCGCCTCGTGATGGACTTTCTATTTGTTTGGCTTCGAAGTCCAAAATCTAGTATCAGACATGGCGATTCATCGTGGAAGCAGCCTCGTATGTGGCCTGGGTGAGTCTGTGTTTTACGGTGATCCTCTGCTGGGATACACCTAAAGGATGCATTACACCCAGGATCGGTAGAGCCCGGATCTTGAGTGCTTGTCTCGGCGTTGTAGCCGTAGCAGCCTGCTGTTCGGGTATCTTGGGGAGCATCAATCGGTGACAGGAAGGGTTGCTTATTCGGCAAGCTCTTGCTCGGGCTCGACGGTTGCCGAAGTAGAGTGTCTGGCCCGAGTTGGTCCTCAAGAGCGCGCGTAGGTCCCACCAGCAAAGGTTCCGAATGTAAAGATTGCCCAGCCCGGCTTGCATTTGATGGGGATGGGGCGGAGCTACTTGATGCCGATTCGAGGTTCAAACGGTCCCCTCACCCTTTTCACCTGTTGTGCCGCCCATTCGTTGGCATGTCGAAACTCAACTGTGTCATTCCCATACCTGCATTCCACACCAGAGCCCGCGCAGCGTGTGCAGACGGGTTTCTGCTCCTCACACTGGAGAATCACACATATCAGCACCGCTCAACGCTCGATTGAACGGCACCTACCTTCTTTCGCCTGGTACGACAGGCGTGACATCCTGTTCGGCTTCGGACGATGGAAGTCTTTTTGCGGCGAGCTGGCGCCGGAGCGTATGTCCACCTCTCGGATGGCATTGAAGCGTCTCTACAACCTTTCGGTCTGCGTTGAAGAAGAAACTCGGTCCAACAATGCTCAGGCTGGGGGTTAAAGCGATCAGTTCCACATGACTCTCTGGACAGGGGAAAGTCCTTCGGTGAGTCCACCTCTTCCAGGCTATTCCTAATCAGGTGAACGAGAGCGCCGCTCCAGATGATTGATAAGATTCTCGTTCTTGGCATGCCACGAGGTTGATGGATGGCTGGCTTCATAAGTCCCAAACTGCTTATTTTAATACGTACTCCGCTAGCTAGGCAGTAGATTCAAACTAATTCGCTTATCTTGAGGGTTTTTTTTGCGTATATAATGATGCCAAATGTCCACTAAGCGACGCGGGAATGCTGAACCAAAATCAATCCAATTTTCCCTGTTTCAACTACAATGTGAGAGTCCCTGAAACTAATTATCGCCGTTGGTGAGTTCCAACTAATCAATCCTCGTACTGAGGATAGGCCCATCAAGCCAGACGTCGAGTATGACTGGCTCGAGTCCCAGAGTCCAGAGTGCCTCAAGTGGGCAAGGCAGGAGAGCCAGCTCACTGCCGACAGATTCGACCATCTGCCCCGGAGCAAAATGATTGAGCAAGAAATGCAAGCCCTTGTTTCATCAGCAGTTAGAACTCCATCCTTTTGGGTCTGGGGCAGACATTTGTTCCGAATACGCCAAGATAATGTCAACGAACGAGGGATTCTGGAGAGGTGCGCGAGGGTCAACGATACGTCACCAAAGGAGGATGACTGGAAGGTCGTCATCGACATTGATGAATTGGGCCGGAAAGAGAATCGCGTCTTTGAATTTCATTCGCATATGGAGTGTTGCCTCTTTGGTCCTGATGCAGATCGTCTTTTACTAATGCTTTCCGATGGAGGTTCTGACTTAGTCGAGCTTCGCGAAATTGATGCAAGGACAGGCCAGTTGATCGATGGTGGATTTCACACGCCGTCAGGTCGCATCACCGTTTCTTGGTTGGATATCGACCATCTTCTAATCAGCCACACAATATATGGTGGCCCAAAGACTGCGGGAGACTGGCCCGCGGCTTCTTACATTTGGCAGCGTGGATCAGACCTCAAGAATGTCAAGGCAGTTTTCACGGCTGAGCCAACCGACGCCATCGCAGGCGTTTGCTCGCTCGGTCCTACAGATAGTGGTCGGGCTATCATCAATCGTGTTGTGGACTTTTCTACATTTATATATTACATTGTGTCTCTTGATGGGAGCGTGGAAGAGCTTCCGGGTCTACCAACAGGTTCATCGATGGTACTCCCCAGACCTACAGCGTCCGAGTACCTGTTTATCTCCCTATCCAAAGAAACCGTCGTACGTGGCAAGGCGGTACCGGCGGGCTCCCTCATTGCCTACAACGTTTCGACAGATCAGCCAGGCGAAGAGAGACTGAGCATTGTCTATGAGCCCGAAGAAGAAGAAGTTAACCTACACCTATGGATCAATGGGTTGCGGGCAAGCAATTCAAGGATTCATTTCGCCATGAGCAAGAGAGGTGCAGAGAAAAAAATGGTCTTCGAGAATCAAAACGGAGAATGGCAACTTGTCCACAGCGTCCCGACCAGCACCGGATCTCGTGTTACAATTGTTGCGGCAGACTGTTACAGTGATGATACCATCATTTGTGAGTCAGGACTACTCTGTCCTTCGACCTATTGGCTGGAGGATGAAGAGGGCAAGAAAACGCTGCTTTATGCCGAGAAACCTGCCTTTGATGCCAGCGAGTTTATACTTCGCCAGATGACAACTAACAGCGAAGATGGCACCGAAATTGATTACCTGGTTTTGTCTCCTAGAGTCCCAAAGCATGACCAGGGTAAAGCCCCTGTCCTTATGACTGGGTATGGTGCATATGGTATTTCAATGCCTACGTCGTACCTTAACTCTATGTTAGGAGGAGTTTCTCTTGTCCCATGGCTCAATAGTGGTGGCTCCCTCGTCATCCCATTCATACGGGGCGGTGGAGAGAGAGGCGAGGCTTGGCACCAAGCTGCAAGACAGGAGAAGCGTCAGAAGTCATACGATGATTTTATTGCGGTCGCAGAGACTATTGTGAGAGACGGTTTCACCACACCGAAGCATCTCGGTGTTTACGGTTCGTCTAGTGGCGGCCTTCTCTCTGCCATAATGTGCATTCAACGCCCCAAACTTTTCGGCGCTGTCGTGAGCGACGTTCCGCTCACCGATATGTTGAGATATACATTGATGGGAATGGGCGGAGCTTGGATCTACGAACACGGCGATCCCAAAGATCCGGAAATGGCCAAAGTACTAAGAGCATACTCGCCATTTCACAACATTCAGGATAGGATGAACTATCCTCCCTGCCTGGTCACTATTTCAACCAATGATGATCGGGTCGGCCCCGGCCATGGGAGGAAATTTGCCGCGAAGATAAAAGATGCCGGAGCGTCGAACTTTTATTTCTTTGAAGATGATAGTGGCGGCCATTCTGTCAGTGATTCTTTCAAAAACACCAAACTACTGGTTAGGCGGCTCGTTTTCTTCATAGAAACGCTTCAATAAAGTCGTATCCTTTTCAACCCAGTTTCTATTACATCGATGATTATCCATCGTAAACATCGGATTATCAATGAACCATAATGTTTCTATGCCAGTTACTAACTATGCGAGAGTCTGCCATACTGCCAGCAGAATTCCACATGTCAGGCAGCAATATTTAAAAGGCGCAGGTTGATCAAGGCCAGTTTTGAACTGACATCTACTAGAAATGATTACAGTGTATGATTACACCACCAGTTAGGGCGAGAGAAACTGAAACGCGCAATATAAAAATCTAAAACCAGGCTCTGTTATTATTATCATGGATCTTTCCTGGTATGTGCAATAATTTGATCTATTAGTAGATTCTCTAACTCTGTTGTCTGTATATAGCAGCTGGGACACCAGCGAGTGGTCTTTTTCCAGACTGCTCTGGATATCCTGTAGCACCCCCCCCCCCCCCTTCAACAGCAATAGAAGATGTCGCATTTCGGGGAGCGCAGTTCGCTGCGAACGCTGACCAACTGCAGATACTTTATTAGCCGCATAACTGGCATGTGCTTCATGAACATAATATAGGAGCATTCACCGATGCCAAGATATATTATGATGATTCGCTACAGCTGGAGGTCATCAACTAAAGCGAAATTAAATTTCCTATCATCTAAAACGGGTTTATCGATAATCTACTAATTATTCAACGAATGAAGGGTATTATATGAGATCCCCTGTGGTCTGGGCTCCATCGTATCATATACATATCTCCAGTAACTAGTGATAAGGCCTATCCATCCCTCAAGGACTATACTATAGCTAGCAGGGGTAAAAGCCAGTCTTGCCTACCCTGAAAGGTAATTATACGAGCGAAGACAAGTCCACAGATATATTAAATGCTACGAGGAATGTGCTTGAGGCACGTACGGATCAGCAGCTTAAGAAGGTTTGTACTGATGTATTTCATTTATATACACGCATCTCAAGTGTCATCCTATCGTCTTAGGTAGAGACATCTGGTAAATTTTGAAAATGATGGAAATATTAATGATATCACCCATCTTCGTTCTATTAGCGGTAGGTCGACCTGCACCTATTTCAATCTAACACTCGGGCTGCATGTAGCTCACGGCCTCGGACGTGCTCACGACGTATCCCGACACGGGCAAGACAATGTCGAGGAGATGCGATGCCACCTGCGGATTGGGGTCCCAGACCGCATCCCTCACCACCGTGACGACAAAGTCCTCATCGATGCTCTGCAAAGCGGTGCCGATGATGGCGCCGCTGGTCGCGATGCCGCCGAGGATGAGTGATGTGACGCCGAGTTCCTTGCGCAGCGTCGTAATGAGGTCCTTGTTGAGAAGAGCGGAGCGGGGGCCAGGCACTCGGAGCGACGTGCTCTCGTGGCCGGTGGCGCTGCCGTTGGGAGCCAGGTCGGGATGTTCCTTGGCCAGGTCTAGGTTGGCTTCGAGGAGGGGCTTGTGGATGGCGGACCACTGCTCGTAGATCTTGCTGGTCTGAGGCGGGTCAAGCTTTGTGTCGATGAGGCAGTGGATGATGGGGACCTTGTTCTGGCGAGCGCTCGCCAAGAGCGTCTTGGCCGAGTCGAGGACGCTCTTCTTGACACTCTCGTCAGTGATCATACTGAAGAGCACATTCTGGTAGTCAAGGAACAGCAGCGCCGTCTCGGACGGGCCGTAGTACTGCGGCTGGTTGGGCTTGGCAGTTGCAGGTGGCATGATGCGGGAGACGTCCTCTCGTCTTAAGAGCAGTGGCAGGTCTCACGTGGTGGACGTAGAAGAGTTGGAGGTAGCGGGCAGTCCTTGCGCTATGCTATATATTGGTGTGAGTAGGTTACAACAGAGGGGTTCGTCTTGAGACAGTCAAACAAGCGGTGTAATCAGAAAGTCCGCCTAACTCCGCCAAAGACATATAACTTTCACGAAAGAGGAGTAGTATGTATAAGCATAAGCATAAGCATAAGCAGCGCTGCAACAACACCAGGCGTTACACAGCGGCAGCGATACCATTGGGCGCCGCGGTTGATGTATTCTTGAGTGTAAAGAGGGGTTAAAGGCTATACAATGTCGAGCCGAGGGAGGCTGATAATTATTCTGTCTGCATTTTAGAGGAGTTGTCTCGTAAATATTCCAGCTTTCAACCCAGTCACAGGTGTTCAATTTCACATAAAGCTGCACTCGCCGTTCTTGTTCAATTAAAGATATTAGTTATTCAATTATTCTGCGACCATTGCTTTCGCCAAGCGCTTTCATTATGGGGATAAACTCATCAAACCCAGATCATGACCCCGCGCTTGTCTCAGCGCAGACAATTGGCAATGTACCGGTCTTGGACCAGAAACCCATCACTGACAAAGTGGGAGACGGATCCACAGCTCATGGAAATGCTATCCATGAAACGCTCACTTGCAAGGATGTTCCAGTCGAGAACCAACGGCCTTTCAAGGTCCGTGTAATCGGCGCTGGATATTCCGGCGTCTACCTCGGCATCAGAATCCCACAGCTTTTGCGCAACATCGATCTCAAGATCTACGAGAAGAATGAAGGTGTCGGCGGAACGTGGTGGGAGAATCGGTATCCAGGTTGTGCCTGCGATATTCCATGTAAGCCAGAAAACCTTGTATGAGATTGCGATGCTAACATACCCATCTGTAGCTCATTCTTATCAGTACACTTTCGCCCCAAACAAGGCTTGGTCAGGCTTTTATGCCCCTTCACACGAGACTTGCGCCTACATCGACGATGTGACAGAGAAATACGGTGCTAAGCGCTTCATTCATCTCGGACACAGAGTGACCAGCGCAATCTGGAATGATACCATCAAGAAATGGTATTGCTTGCATTGCCTTATCTCGACCAAACACTGACACCACATAGGCATCTCACTGTTGAAACCAACGAAGGTGAGAGCTTTGCAGAAGAAGTTGATGTCGTCATTGCCGCCGGAGGTAACCTGAATACTATCTCCTGGCCCGATATTCCGGGTTTTGATACCTTCAAGGGGAAGAAGATGCATTCAGCGGCCTGGGATCAGGACTATGACTTCAAGAACAAGAATATTGGTGTCATCGGTGGTGGATCGAGCTCAATTCAGATCGTACCAGAGCTGCAAAAGGTCGAGGGTGCCAAGTTGAGCTGCTTTGTACGCAGTAAGGTCTGGCTATCAAACCGCATTGGCGATGTGACGATGAAGCAACTGGGATGGGATCCTTCTGATATCGAATGTGGGTCATTCCTTAACACGCATTTGATCGCAGCAAGTTAATCTGATGTGAGATAGTCTCGGCCGATCGTTTGGCAAAGTTTGTCAAGGGTGATGATGAATATCTCCGCTTCCGCAAGCGCATCGAGGACAAGGCAACTTGGTTCATCTTTCAACTCTCCGAGGCTCAGAAATGAAGAAAAAGTTCGTGTCTATGTTCTCAAAGATCACCAATGATGTTCTCGGTTCACGGCCCGATCTGCTCGAATCGTTCTCGCCAACTTTTGGTGTTGGATGTCGTCGTTTGACACCAGGACCTGGTTATCTCGAAGCTCTGTCTCAGCCTAACGTCAATTTCATCACTCAAGGTATCGAAAGTCCCAACGAGAACGGCCTGAAGCTCACAGGGCCCGAAGGTCGACAGATTGGCGTCGATGTGTTGATCTGCGCAACGGGCTTCCAGACTAACTATACCCCTCCTTTCCCTGTCGTTGGTAAGCAGGGAATAACACTGAAGGACAAGTTCAATCCATTCCCTGCCACCTACTTGACTATGGCGGTGGACGGTTTCCCAAACTACTTTATGATGCTCGGCCCCAACTCAGCCATTGGCGCCGGGTCTCTGACTTGCCTTCTCGAGGCAGAAGGCGATTACATCGTCAAGTGCATTCGAAAGCTGCAGAAGGAAGACTACGTAACCATGACGCCCTAGGAATCCCTCGTCCAAGACTTTGCAGACTACATTGGGGAGTACTTTAAGAAGACAGTCTACATGGATGACCGTAAGTCGTGGTATAAGATCGGAGGCGGATATGGCGACAAGATCTCGGCTCTTTGGCCTGGAAGTGTCATGCATTCACTAGAGAGGTTGAGGGCGCCAAGATGGGAAGACTTTGAGTTTGAGGAAATGCATGAGAATAGACTTCGGTGGTTGGGCAATGGCTGGAGCATGTGTGTCATGGATGAAGAAGAGCAGGGTGATCCGAGTTGGTACGTCAACCCGGATATAGTGGATGCGCCGCCTGAAGGGAAACCAGAGAGGGATCCCAAGTATCTATCCAGACCTTTCTCATACTGATTCATTTGCCTTTTCTCAATAAATCGACATTTTTACTCTCAACATGTTGGTCGCTGTCTCACCTACGCATGCTTCTCTTCTTATGGGAGGCTTTGTTTTATACATTGCTCTGTAGTCTATTCTTTCGTCAAGTAAACACGAGGATGGAAGCTATATTTGCGTTGGCTAGCAAATCATCTCTCAATTCCATATCCGCAATTCAACTATGACTCAATCTTTGAGCCATTTTATAGCTTATTACAGTGGTGAAACCAGGCACCGATAGACCTCTGCCTAAAGTCCCTTCTGTAAAGTCCGGAGGTGGAGTGAAGTCACAGCGCAAACATCGATCAATCATTGCATTCCACGTGGGTGTATTGTCAAGTATGACAGTCTTCGACAGTCTCTTCGCCGTGTTGAAGTTAGTCAGCTCTAGGAAGTCAGTAGAATGCAGCCGTCTCATATGGAATACGAATAACCTACACGCGTTTAGGTAGAAAGTCCAGGCCTTTCAGTTTCGCTCTAATTGTGCACTATGTAGTATGATGCTCTTTCAAAGCGTGTACTTTTAAGCGCATATGCACTAGTTCGCACTAGAACTCCGCGGAAGTGTGGCGTGGCCCGGAATGACATTACGAGGGTTTAGGCTATTTGCTTTAACCTCCTCATCTCCTCGTCTCCGCGGACACGCCCACGTCCTAGAGTATTCCTTCTGCTAGGCAAACAAATAGGTGCATGTAAATGTGCTCATACTCTAACCAGGATAAGTTAGGTCCTCTTGGTATCTGTATGGTCGCAGTACGAAGCAAGCTTTGATCACATTTTAGTCGAGCCCGGGACTGAAGAGGATAGCGGCTTTGAGGTTGGGAAATGCACCCCTGCGGCTGTCCTTATTCAATCACGGTATAGTTCAATTACTTCTGACCTGCGATGGGAATTTCCTTGCATAGTTTGATGCAAGGTAGCAAAGCTGGAGTACTACCCAGACTGCCCCATATGTTTAAAGCGCGGAAAGACAAGCACCGAGATGCGGGGGAAGGTTCTTGTATAATTATATCCATGTCGTGTACAGAAGACTTGGTAGATAGATATAAGAGTGGACGGAATCTGAAAACATACTGCTCTAGAATACAAACTCATCTCATTATATTTCTGGCTCTCATCGCTCGCATAATCCCTACATACCAGCATCACACCCTTGGTTATAGCCGTTCGCTTATTGCGATGCTTGCAATGCAACTTCTTACAGCTTTCGCCATATCCTTGGACGGCCAGGGCAGTCTAGTTACAGCTGCTGCTATAGAGCCGCGCTCCGAAAACTCTATCCCCCGGCCCCCGCCGAAGCCGGAGCCTGTCCATTTGGAGAGACTGCCACTACCCCCAGGCATCTCCGATGATGCACCGGGAGCCTGTACCAACAAGATCAACCCGCGCGGAACAGGATGTATGCCAGTCAAGAGCTTGCGGGCTTTTCAATCCGGGGAGTTTCTCCCAGATGGCAAACACGTTCTTGCGCTTGTGCCTTATATCGGTTCGCCTTTGGCTCCGGATCCTGCTAGTATATATAATGGCTCCCAAATCATCATTATAAAGACAGACGGTTCCGAATTTAGCAATGGTGACAAGTGGAAATGTATCACTTGCGGCGTACCAGCGGAGAACGCCGTCGGACAAACCCCAACCTATGACTACCCGCAGGCCTTTGATGACGGAAAGCGCATCTTATTTGGAAGCAATATTGCCGACTGTGGAGATCACTTGCTTATCAGCGATGAGTGCACGCCGGACCAGCTTCATGTCTACCCTATTCACTGGGATGTCAGTGCAGATGGCTCTGGTGTTGATGGCAGCATTAGAGAACTTCGACTGCATCCAGACAATGTTCATCTCGGTTTTAGCTCCTTCACCATAGGGGCCAAGCTGGGACAGTTTGCATACTTCGGCCGTCTCAAGTTCAACCCAAAGCCAACGACGGGCCTGCCGCTCGCGCCACGGTACGACTTGATCAAGGTGTATAGGCTGTATCGAACCGATCTGCCGGCGCCGGTGGCAGCCCAAGGGACTCAGCTGACCTTGAACACAAGCGCCATTAGTGTTGGTGAGCTGAGAGGATTCAGCGGCCGCGGCGACGAAGCTGTCTATGTAGGAAACCCGGTGGAGTCCTGCAACCTTGACATATTTGCAGTAGGCCTACAATCTGGCCGCGTTCGTCGTATTACCTCGGACCCGGGTTACGTTGACCCGATCGAAGCTTCGCCTGATGGAAAATGGTGGGCTATCATGGACACTCGCGGGACCGATAGACAAACGTTTCTGGCCGGTATGCGAAACGTTCCTCCCCTGATTGATTTGGTGACAACAGCTGTATCATCTTCGATCCGCAACAATGGACAACGTCGCTTCTTTTCGCCGTGGTTGCTCGACGCGTATGGTGACCGCCAGAGTGACAACTACTATGGCCAGAAGATCAACGGTCCTGGCTCTAGTAAGTCTGGCAGTGGTGATCTCCGTGATCCAGAGTGGAATGGTCAAGCCGACCCCCAATGGTCCCCTGACTCGACCCAGGTCGTGTATTGGGAGGCTCACGTTGAGGCTCCTGCTTGCGGTGGTATCAATCCGTTGCCTTGCTACCCTTCGAAAGAACCGGATGGCAAAGATATTCGTATCGTCTTAGCCACCTTCACTGACCGTAGGCCAGCCAAATACACACCAGTTGACACTGTCTCCGACGATATCCCATGGGCTGAGCTATATGTCCCCGGAAGCAGTACACCAGATAGAAAGGGTGTTCCTCCCGGGCGATACACCCTTGATGCTAAGGCTTCAGGCTATGCTGAGGTAGCGATCACGCCTGCACAGGTTGCAGTCACATACCATAACTATTCAAATGACGGCAAAATATTTCTCAATGGTTGGGAGAATGCCACAACCGCGTCTGACAGCTTGACTCAGAGCCATGTGGATTGGTATTCTAACCTGACACAGACTGGCCCTGGTATCTACAACACCAAGAAGACCAGTGCTGATGGATTCCACATCACCATTGATGTACTGACTAACGAGTTCAACGCCAATGGCACCTTGACTACGACTATTGATGGCAAGGAGTATTCATCACCTCCAAACGGTACATAGCTGGATGGATCGTCATAATAGCTTCTCTATAAAGCGCCTTGAATGTTGTGAGGGGCAGCCGCGCGAGACTCTATGAAGCAGTCGAGCTGTGTTAGAATATGATTGCTTCACGGAGATGGACTGGTTTACGCGAGCGATTATCTGTTCCTTCTGGTGTCGCCAGTATCAATAGACTTGGTCCCATTAGCTTAATCGAGAGTTCGGCATGATTACACCATAAATGTGATCAATTCTACTCCATGACGGCATGATTGAACAATAAGCAGTCCTTTGAACTGGACGAATTCCACTCTGAAAAATATACAATATAGTTTCAATCGACAAGTAGTAAGTGTATTATCGATCTTGGAAATACGATAATTTGTAACCAAAGGGTACAACCTCGATCCTGATCCATCAAGAATGCGATCAGCATGATGACTCTTGTATCGATTCACAGCCCGCCAGCAAGTTCATCCGAGGCTTTTGAGTCCAGCTGTGCCAGCAAATCCAGCAAGTTGTCGAATTGAGATCGCGCAACTCTCTCAATCGTGTCGTTTTCGGCGTTGTCAACGAGGTGAAGGAGTATGGTCCCAACACGACGAATTCGCTCGACCTAGACAGAATGAGCGTTTATTTAGTTTAGTTTAAGAGTCATGCAATTATTATTGACACTCACCGCGGGCTCTCCCTGGACTTGGAAGCAGTAAAAAGGCACTATGTGTAATTCATGTAGGAAATCTCTTACAATCTCAATCTTCCGGGTAGCACAAGAGATAGATTGACGGTTGAGCCCGACAAGAGCATGGAAGTCATTATCGATACACTCTTGTAGAATAATGAGTCTTATGCAATGAAACACCGTCATTATATTACTTCTCTGCGCCCAGAAGCACTTGTTCTGGTAAGAAGTGACCTGCTCGTCCTCCCAATCGGAACCATGGTCAGGATTTCTGAGCCATGCTGGCAACTCGTCCACAAGACTTGTGAGAACCAAATACAACTCGCTCAAACGAGAAATTTCTTGTTGCACGTCTAAGGGTTGTATCAGGCTGGCCAGTTGGCGAATTGAGAGGGATCTTACATCGTCGAGCAGATTGGCAGCAGCAGCCCAGATGCGTCGTTTCAGATGGAACCCAACAAAAAGACGCGATTCGAGGCTGTTTTCGTTTACCTTCCTAATAGGGTCCAGTAGGAAATCGTCATCGTGGCCATTTTCAAGTAGAGTAAATTCACGCTTAAAGAGCTGCTCGTTGAGAATCGGAGGACGTGATTGCAAAACAGCCGAGGTTTTGTCCGCTAGATACAAGAGCCAGAAACTCGCACGGAGCGAAGGCACCTCATGCTTGGGATGCTCCTGCACGGACATCTCGTTGTAGAGCCTCATTCGCTGCGCTAGATACGCCGCCTCTGCGTGATAATGGTACGACGTGCCGACCTTGCCGGTGCTGTTCTGCATAGCGGCAGAATGCCACATACGGATAACAAGAGATGTCGAGTCTGGATGCTCGAGGTCATGTTCCTCATATCTCCTGAGCATGGCTCTCGACGCTGATAGAAACGATGCCGCCAAGAGAACTCGTTGAGAAGGGGGACGATCGGGCAAGACGGACATGACAGAGGCGCAGAGTGCTGTGGCTAAGGTAAATTTTCGCAAGTATGATACTTGCTGATGGAAATCCGAGGCTGAGGAGATGAGGGTTGCAAATGGCGGAACGTTCTCTGCCGTGATGAGGAGAGCGGCAGCACGGAGCGTGGGCTCATGAACTACCGGGGTGTTTGGAAACTGATACTGGACGAAAAAGTCAACACATTTGCGGACCGCGTCGGCGAAGGGTTCTGGGCTCAAGAGGGCGCCAGCTGTGGCTTGCAGGGTTGAGTGAATATGTGCAGGGTCGGGGTAGAAGTCGAGGTCGTGGGCAGAGTGACGACGAGTAGATCCAGAACTTGGGGGTGGTAGTGTTTGAGGAGACACCGAGCTCTGAACTCCGTAGTCCACGGTGCCGCCAAAGGAGTGGCCATCCTGCCCGGAATCAACAGGAATACTCCGGACTCTATGGCTACGCCGTGTTAATGGATGGCTGTAAGTGCAGTCAAGTTGCGAGATTCGACAGTTAGAGCAGGGCTCAATGCCGTCACACCTGACTTTTCGTCTTTTGCAGGCATTGCAGGCGTGTGCAGGTGGCATTGTGTCTCCGTGGAATGCGCGAGTGAGCGTGAGAGTGAGAGCAGTAAGTCAGTCAAGGGCTATTCCGCGGAACTCGGTCTGTCTTATGGGGATCAAATGTGGGGTTGGGAGCATTAGGGCCTAATATAGTTAGAGAGCCCTATACGCGTATACGGCATGCATCTCGTTCCGGAGCGTGCGTGCTGTTCTGCCCCGGTTCTTTGCAACATGACACTGCTCATTAACGTGGCAAATCCCAGCGTGTTCACCTGGCCAACTCATCTCTTGTCGGCTTCTCTCCTAACCCAGAATGTCAGCCACTTTTGACAGAACATGGATGTGGCATCCATCATTCTCTGAAGACATACCCGATACAGCTGGACTATTCGTCCATTTTAAGAGGCAGTTCTCGATCGAATCTGACAGAGTACCCGAGTCTCTCAAGATCCATATCACTGCCGACACCAAGTACAAGCTCTATGTGAATCACCAACTCGTCGCTTTCGGCCCCGTCAAAGGCGACCATAGCTTATGGTTTTATGATGAGCTTGACATTGGACCATATCTCAAGGAAGGAGATAACTATATCGGCATCCACGTTCTGCGCTTTTTTTACGCGACACAATATGCCCCAGCCTTTGCTCGCCTGCCCACCGGGGGGGTGAGAATCGCCATTCCAGACACGACCGCACCTTGGCCAGAGCTACTCTCCAGTAGCGATTCATGGAAGACTGCAATCGACCCTAACAGTCGCCTCCGAGTTGACGAGTCTGAGGATGTCTTTCTTCACATCTACGAAAGCCACCAAGTACAAGACTCTGGTCGTCCGCTTGATTGGTTGCCAGCTCAGGTCCTCAAGTTCAAGAATTCAACTGGCAACTCGACCCCCTGGCACCTCTCTCCTCGCCTCATACCGCCGTATCGCATCACGGCAGGCACTGGTTTCACAGGAATACATAACTTGAAAGGTAATGTGCCAATGGAGAGATGGAGTGCATTCATACTTGAAAATGAGCATGGCACACCTCTGCAGCGTAGACTGCATCTTGAGCCAGGATCGCGTCATGAGTTGGAGCTCGAGGTCGCCCATCACACAACGGCTTTCATCCGTGCCTGTTTCTCAAGGCCTTCCGAGAGAGGTGGTTATATCAAGATCACATATAGCGAGAGCTACGAAGATGAGCCGGACTACTATACAGGCGTGAGAAGGAAAGCGCATCGCAGCGATCGAACGAAACAACTCTTTGGTCCGCACGATATTTATCATTTCCGAGGAGCAGATGGATTCAATCGCCTGGAATATTACGATGAAACGAAATATGAGACCTTTGCCCCGTTCCACTTCCGAACCTTTCGCTTCATCAAGGTCGAGATTCTTGCTGGAAGCTCAGGCTTGGATTTTCGGGGGCTTGATTTCCAGATGGCGCATTACCCTCTAGACGTTAGAGCGGTACTTTCAGCCACACGAGGTCCAAACCATAGCAGCTCTGCCGCTGCTGTGGTCGATTTGTGGAATACTAGCGTACGTACTTTGGTCAACTGCATGCATGACTGCTACGAGGACTGTCCTTTCTATGAACAGATGCAGTATGCCATGGATACTAGAAGCTCTGCACTCTTCACTTATTGTATATCCGGGGATGATGCGTTAGCACGACAAGCTATTATCCAGCTGCATAATTCTTTCCAGCCGAGAATCGGATTAACAGCAAGCAGAGCGCCTACTCATAGGCAGCAATTCATCCCTCACTTCTCACTATATTGGATCCTCATGTTGTGTGATCACCATGACTACCACGGTGATGGAGCGTTCTTATCACAGTTCATGCCTGTCGCCGATGCCATTTTGGCATACTTTGAATCTCGCGTCGATTCTGAGTTACACCTCGTTAGGCTCGAATTCGGACCAGATGCCGGTACATGGCATTTCATAGACTGGACAGAGGAGTGGAAGCCTTACGGATATCCACCTGTCTTTGAGCGTACTGGTATCTCTACCTACACTAATGCGATCTACGCCTACACTTTGAACGCAATATACAAGTTGATCAGTGCTCTTGGAAGACCTGCGCTTGGAGACGAATACAGGGACCGTGCTAAGCGTGTTGCTTCATCTCTTCGGGCGCATTGTTTTGACGGCGAGTTCTTCACCGACAGTCTGGTTTCTGCTTACAATGAGGACAAAATGCCAGCATATAGCCGGCATAGCCAAATTTGGGCTGTGCTGAGCGGAGCCATTAGTGGCGGGGAGGCACAGACACTATTGCGGAAAATCTCAGAGCGGACAGTCGCTGGACACTTCATTCAGGAATCAGTCGCCATGTCCTTCTATACGCTTCGAGCCTTTTCTCTCGCAGGAGGTAACGTCTATGATGACCATTTCCACCAGTTTTGGAAACCGTGGTATGATCAGCTGGGACTGCATGTTACCACCTGGGTCGAGGATGCTGTCGCCCAGCGCTCTGACTGCCACGCTTGGGGGAGTGTTCCCCTCTATGAGTTTATGGCGGAAGTTGCTGGAGTGAGGCCAGATCGCTCCGGCTGGAAAGCTATCAAGTTCCAACCAAGGTTGAGACTCTACTCTAGCCTAAGTGCCACTGTGCCTGTTGGCACAGTCGGCGGTGAGACATTGGGAGCCGTACATGTTTCGTGGACTAGATTTGATGCTGGCGTGAAGATAATCCTTAGAGGGGAGAGGCTAGTATCTCGACTGGTCCCTTTGCATGTAGTCCTGCCGAACCAAGAGCTGCGTCTAGATTGGACAGGACACCAATTGGAGTTTACGATAAGTGCCTAGATATCGCAGATGACTTGGTATAGATGCATAGAAATACATTTTAGCCAAGAGCTCAAAGATCTCGAGATTTTGATGCCATTTCGCTGGAGATTAATGAGCTTGACTATACTATACGTTCTAACCACTAACGCCCAAAGCCCATCACCATAACTAGTCGCTGCAGCATCAGTGAGCTTGCCATGTATAAGTGGGGACAATCAAGCCATTCGATTCATCTCCAAAGAACTGTTGATATGACCAAAACCGCGAGCATTTCTCTCCCCATAACGCATCAGTACGCTTGGCTCGGCTTCATAGAGACATAGGTGGCGGAGCCGGGTTTCGTTCCGCACGTAGAATTATTAACGCATTCTCGATCTTGTGACTCTTTTGGTGAACCAGACCGAATTTTGTGCTTTCAATGGACCCCAGCTACCCCTAAGGCGTGGTGCGTTGTACATAAAACCTATGCTGAGTGGACTAAGAATGTACCATGGAGCCGGGCCCCAGGGTACGAAATGACAAAGCATTCCGCGGAATGCAAGGATCCCCGCAGCCGTGGCATCAGCCCATGAGCTGTAGTGATGCGGGGCCTGGGCTGAACTATCGTGTCTGGGGCCCCGGATCGAAAGGTAACCCCAGGCTTCCCCAACCTCGGGTCAGAGCTTACCGAGTTTAAGGATCTCCCCGTCCCTCGGACCAGTAAATTGTGATTCTGGGTTGTATGTCTAGACTTCAAATGGGAAAAGCACATATTTAGAGTCAGCCACCACCTCTCAATCAGTTTTACCAACGCTCCATCTATCATCTCTAATCCAAAACCGACAGGTTAACGTGCTGCAACCAACGACACAATGGCCCATTCCCAGAAGCCCCAGCCAGACAGGCCTGACCTGGCGCACGTCGAGTCTATCCCGGACGATAACAAGATAACCTCCACTGCCGAATACCATCTCGACGAACTCGTCAAGTCCAAGTTCGATGACCTGTCCATCCCGCGCACCGTCTGGGTCTTTAGGCGGGTCGCTCTCGTTGCACTCGCCGTTTATACCGGCTATGTCTGCGAAGGCTTTGAGGTGAGTGATTGGCATTCAGTTGCTGAACTGAGGCTCACACGTATTTTGTCACCCAGCTCAAAATCGGTAACAACATCATCGCGAATACCGGCTTCATCAAACAGTTTGGACGTAAAGGCGGTTCGGGTGTACAGGCACTTGATCCTACCTGGGGTAAGTTGACATGTACGACCATAACGATGAGGTCTCTAATGCTGACAAATCGTGAATAGTGTCTACATGGACTTCCCTCCTCGTTGGTCCACCGTCTCCTATTCTGAAACCGAAGCCATGACTAACCAGATCAGAACGTCGGTCAAATTGTTACCTTCCTCTATATCCATTGGTAAGCCGTGTTGTCTGCGCTGTACGCTTCTGCTATCATGTCCAACTACTAACCCTTGCAGGTTCTCTGATAGATTCGGCCGTAAGGCGTGCCTCTATCTCGCTTGGCTCTGGCTGGCAGTCGTAAGTAGTGAACAGGCAGTGTAGGCTGCTTGATCAGCAGGTAGCAGGACTGACTTCTCTAGGGTTGCACTGTTCTCAATGTGGCAAAGACCCCTTCTGTATGGGTGAGTCCTAGCCGCTTACTACCTCTTGTACAAGGCATTGTGTGAATGCTGAAGCTCATGTCACAGGCTATTGGAAAGCTTTGCAATGGTGCAGGTGTTGGTATTCTTCAGTAAGACCTACCTACACTACATTCATTGATATTCAGTTCTTAACACTCGCCAGGGTCACTTGTCAGGTCTACGTCATGGAAATATGCCCAAACAACATTCGCGGTGGTATGCTCACCTTTCAAGCTGTCTGGTACGTTTCGCCTTGGTCTGAATCACCACATATTTGCATAAATTGACCCTCCGTATAGGAGCAATATCGGCAACATCGCCTGCAATGTCATGATGCAGAGATTGAACAAGAACCACCCTGATGATTACACATTGCCATTGAGAATTCTCATCGCTCCTGTTGTAATGATGCTTCTCTTTTGGGCTTTCGTTCCAGAATCACCCTGGTATTACGCACGCCATGGGCAGAAGGAGAAAGCCATGAAGTCATTGAAGCTCCTGTATGGTAATGTTGAAGGCTATGACTTTGAACAGGAATACAGTATCATCGAGAAGACGATTTCTCATGAGAGGGAACTCTTGGACGAAGCACCCAAGCTTACACACGTTTTCAAGGGCCTGAATTTGGTATGGTAACTTTTCATTTGTTTCCCTGCTCGTTGAATCAAGCGCACAATACTGACTCTCAACAGAGACGAACCCTTACGGTCTTGTTGCTTGCTGTCAGCGGGCCGTTTGGCGGTCTGTCTATCATTCTGAGTTACTCGACCTGTAAGTTCGTTGTTATTCTCGTCCTAAGTATCATCCTAACCGTGCAGATTTCTTTGCGATTGCCGGCCTCTCTGATCCATTCCTTGCAACTCTCATCCTTTCGTGAGTCGTACCTTGTGCATAATACATCTTACCTCCTTGTCAAGCACTAACCCTAATCTTCCCGCTACTAGTTGCTGCAACCTCCTTGCGGTCAGTTTGTGGACTGTGACGACTGACAAATTTGGTCGACGCACGTTCATAACCATCTCCCAGACTTCCATCTGTGCTTTCCTCTTTATCGCTGGATCTCTGTGGTGGGCTGGAGCTACTACTGGTAATGTGGCCACTGGCACCGCTCTTGTACGTCATAGTAACTTCCCTGTTCTGTTCTTTGCCTGCTCTTCCTTTGACCAAAGGGTAATACTAATACGCCTCAGCTGTTTATTTGCTGCCTTTGGTCGTTCATGTTCCAGATCGTCAACCTGTCTTATTTTGTCATGTCGGCTGAGATCCCGTCGGCTCTCCTTCGAGGTAAGTTACCGTGTGCTTCTTTGTTCTAATCATGATTGCACTCATTGACAATGATGTAACAGCTAAGACTACTCCTGTCACATTCTTTGCTCAGTCTATTCTGGGAATCGCTTTTAGGTAAGTGGATAACGCTACATTTAGTCGAGTTTTCTTTCTAATTCTCATAGCTATGCTGTCCCACAATTGTTACTTAAACTCAATATTAAGGCATGTTTTGTCTTTGGCGCCTTTTCCGTGCCAGTCTGCGTTCTTATGTGGCTTTATGTCCCAGAGACCAAGGGGTAAGCAAATTCCTGTCTTTTGGCATCTCCAAAATTAGAGCAAGACAACACAGGGGATAAAGCCTTTTACCTAATTATGGAGCAAATTAGCTGACTTTTGGTTGTATAGTCGTTCCGCTGCTGAGATCGATGAGCTGTATGAGTCCAAGGTTCCAGCTTGGAGATGGTCTAAGACTATCACGTCAACTGAGAGGCAGATGTGTACAGTTCTGCTAACTAAGCACCATGATGGTTGATTGGTACTCTTGCAAGCTGAAAAGACTCGAGCTTGTGTTTGGATTAGCGTAAGATAAGTGTGAAGAGAGCAGCTTTAATAGTTATTCGATACACAGCTCGTCCTGACGGTAAGTGAGTTATCGGTATAAAGGTTTATAGAATTTTCTTCTGTATAACTGCAGCCTTGGGCTGGTAATTCTTTTTTTATTAATCTTTTATATTTATTATATTAAGTTATTTATTATATAGTATAACTAATTATATATAAATAGATATTAGATTAATATTAAATCTATATTATTTCTAATAAAAATATTCTATAGCTATAAATATATACTATACTTATAGAGGTAAAATAACTAATAGTCTTAATTAAGCAGGTAATTCGGATATTCTTTGCCGCAATGATGATGAATGCGATCAATGATGTGGCTTCAAGCCGGCAAGTCAGACCTCTTAATAATAGGAGTAGTAGTTGTAGCTCCATAACCTCTCAGCAACCTCGATATACATTGTTTAAAAAATACTGGCCATTCTTGTGAACACAGTAGCCTTCTTCATTTAATTCTAGTGTCAGGTTCAATTTATCGAACCCTCATAATCACGCAATCAAGGAAAATCTAACATAAGATTTACATGCACAAGCCGAATACTCAGCACCAGCCTCGAGATTCCAAATTAGCCAAGCGTCACCTCAGTCCACCTCTCAGAAAAGTCTAGATGCACAAAGATAGGATCTACAAAGCGTCATTACCCCTTCGTTTCCCAATTTATGCTCTCGTCATCATATTTTGTCCGAAGGGGCAAGTACAGTTATCGGCACATAATTAAACAAGGCCATCGCGGTTCAACCGAATAGGTTATAATTCTAACGACATATTTCATGCTACATATGAGTTCGCCGGTCTCGGCGAACCCAGATTCTCTCTCAATGTTTGTCCCTCATACTCGGATCGGAATAGTCCCCTGCGTACAAGCTCAGGCACAATGTGAGCTGTAAAGTCACGAAGTCCGTCAAGTAGGAGTGGCTGGATAACAGCAAACCCGTCTGTCGCACCCGCCTCCAACCAAGCCTGCAGGTCATCAGCGATGGACTGGGTGGTCCCGATCAATGGTCTATGCCCAAGACCAATAGAACATCGCTCGGCTGTCTGTCGTATTGTGAGCTTGTTTGATCGCGCAAAAGAGGCAATAGCGGCCGCTCGACCGCTGGAAAATCCAGGATCATATTCATCTGGGAAAGGCGAATCTATGTCTGCATCCCCAAATCCAATGTGAAGGTTTTGAACTGCTACTTCGATAGGCCATAAGGATGTGACCTCTTTAAGTTTTCTCTCTGCTTCCTCTTGAGTTTCGCCCCAAATTACGGCGACACCCGTTAGGATAACCAAGTGATCCGGATTCCTTCCTGCCTTTATGGCTGCGTCCTTGAGGGCTCTATAGGTTTTCTGTCCATCTGGTATCGAGTAATTTGCGCAGTAAATCAAATCTGCCGTGGATCCACCAAACTCTATCCCTTCAGGAGATGTACCAGCTTGGGCAATCACCGGGTGGCCCTGGATTGGGCGCTCAATCCTCAATGGTTGAGTAATCTTGTAGAATCCGTCATCGATGCTAGGCCAATGCACCTTGCTCAAATCAACATAAACACCACTCTCCTTGTCTCTGAGCAGTGCGTCGTCTTCAAAACTGTCCCATAGAGACTTGACGGCACTTAGAAATGCCTTCGCCCTGGCGTATTTGGCAGGACTACTCTTGGTTTCTTCAGGTGGCACTCCCAAGTTCCCGGAACCAGGTCCTGGCGTGGTGACAACGTTCCAACCAGCTCGGCCGTGACTAATATGATCGAGACTTGCAAGCTGCCTCGCAACATGTGTCGGCTCGTTGTCACTGACGCTAGCAGTGTACACCAATCCGATGTTCTTCGTGCGCGCGGCGACGGCTGAGAATAGAGTCGCTGGTTCAAAGCCGCTGACACTCCAGAAATGCTTTGCCAATGGTCCGGTAGGGAAACTGGCACCGTCTGCAAGAAACAATGTTTCGAATTTGGCACTTTCAGCTAGCTGCGCATACTCGATGTAGTAATCCACATCCAGACTTTCATGAGCGTGCTGATTTGGGTGTCGCCATATTTGGGTTTGCTGGCCCGAATAAATAAAGGCGCCTAGCCTCAGTTTCTTCTTCTCTTGAGGCGACATGGGATCACAAAAAACACTGGATAGGTAGGAGAGTTGGAAAAGCGGGAGGCTATATCGCGCAAGCAACCGAAATACTATTCAAGAATCCCCAAAACAAAAGGGCAACCAGCCATTTTCTTAACACTTAGCGATTTCCTTTCCCTCTTCATCATGCCGGCTCCGGAAAACCTCCCATGATCTGTACGGTTCGTGCCAGTTGACGACATTACCCCACAATAAGATGGAATCGGGGAGCCTGTACCGAACACCTGGTCAAGGCACCTTTAATGGCAATAACCGGGTATTTGGAGCAAACGCCTTATTTCCGAAGAATGGCGATGCCTTATTTCAAACGTCGTCCCCGTCGGGATTGCTTTAGGCTGAGTAGCGATGTCGGATGCCTTATCATAGACAACCACATCGTATAATCCACCTCATTGGACCACTAGATTCTTTGATTTGTAACGTTTCCCATATGCAATCGTATCCTCTATCACGACATATATCCTAGCAATGACAAGCGAATCATTGATAGATGAGCGGCTTCTTCTGTGTAGCGGCTACCATGCCCACCCCTGCCTGTCGGTCCTGCCAACACAACTATATACATTTCCCCGATATACATGATTCAAGTGCTTGCGATGATACCTCATTTTTCCTAATTTTAAAGTATACAAGTATCAACAGGAGCTCAAATGACGTCACAAAATTCCAGGAATAATGACAATTCGAGCTTGTCGGTGGACCTTGAAGAGTCGAGCCTCCAGACAGCTTCCAAAACACCCGCGCTGGTCATAAGAGATCTGTATGAATATGAAGACTTGTCAAAAGATCTTCGGAATGATCCTGAACTACGGAAAGACTTTTTGGCGACATTCACGGCTGAAGAAGAGAAGGCAATCATGAGAAAGGTCGACAATCGGTTTCTCGTTCTCATTGGTTTCATGTTCATGTTTAAAAATGTAAGAGCTTTCTAACTCCCTTCTAATATGCATCTAATCAAACAAATGTTGACATTTGATATAACTAGATCGATTTCTCAAATGTGAGCATCATTAAAACAATGCAGGCAGGGACTCCAAACAACATCATGGCCGAGTTGGGGTTTACTCCAGACGCCTATAACTGGGTTGGGACCATCCAAGGAGTAAGTTCACGCATTTTCCACTGCCAGATTTAATCAGTAGGTTATTTGGTATTGATTTTCGCTACTCATAGATTCCATATATTATATTTGAACTACCTAGCAACCTTCTGCTCAAGTGGATGACGCCTCATTCCATGGAGTCACGCATCTTCTTGACGTGGGGCATTGCCACGGCCTGTTGTGCAGCTGTCCAAACAACCAGTCAGCTGCTCGCGTGTAGATGGCTTGTTGGGTAATTCCATCTCGTAAATTGTACATTTCAAGTACATCCAGCTAACCCAGCAGTAGGATGTTTGAAGCGGGAATGTTTCCAGGTGTCATTACCACACTATCTTACTGGTATCGAACTGATGAAGTCGGTCGACCAATACTATGGTTCTTTTGGATCTCCCAATTCTCAACTATAGTCGGTTCCCTTATCTGCTACGGCGCCAGTTACATGGATGGTCTGCGCGCGCTAAGCGGATGGAGATGGGCATTTATCCTAGAAGGTGTTGCCACAATCATTTTTGCAGGCATCATCTTCTTCCTACTTCCTGATTTTCCCAAATCACCTCGTAGTAGCAAGTGGCTTACGCCTAGGGAGCAGCAATTTATCGAAGCACGCCTTCCACCGAATGCTCCAGCCACTGGCGACCCGAGCTGGAAGACCAAAGATGCATGGGTGGCCTTCAAAAGCCCGACGACTTGGGCGTTCCTCTTTGACCAGACACTGATGAATCTCTCTCTGTACGCCTTGAATTGGTATATGCCAACAATCATTGCTGGTCTGGGATTTGCGAAGCTTCCCGCCAGTCTGCTTCTCAATATTCCTCCCGCTTTTGCTGCAATTTTGGCCATGGTGCTCTGCGTACTTGTAACATCCCGTGCTTTGGCTCCCAGACCACTGCTGTGTGTGTAAGTAAATCACCCCTCAGCCTTCAAGATTTGTTTACTAAAGATAGTCATCCTTTTAGGTTTGTTGTTCTAGGATCCATCGTATGCTATATCCTCTTCTTCACAGTAAGCGGATCAGGCGGGTTGTACGCAGCATGCATACTGAGCCAGTTTTTCACGTCTTCTTACTACGTGCCCTACTGGTCCTGGAGAACATCTATCATGTCTGGCTCGACCGGAGCCGCGTTCGCCATTGGACTGCAAAGCAGTGTTGCTCAGCTCGGTGCCGCGATTGGACCTCAGTTCTTTCAGCAGAAATGGGCAAGCGACCGATATCGTAACAGCTTCCTGATAGGCACTGCAATCACGCTTGCAGCTCTGGTTACAAATCTCTGGACATGGTGGCTGACCCGTGACATTGAGCGCCGTGTCAACCAGGTTCGAAAGGCCACTTTGAAGGCACGGAGGGAGGGTAAAGCATACACTGGTAATGAGGATATAGATGTTTTAGGTGATCGAAAGATTAAGAATAACTCTTGGTGGTGAAATAAGAGCAGGGTCACGGTATGGCAGTGGACGCTACATTAAGCTCATATCAGAATACCATATGGAGGCAGCGCAATTACAAATCATCCCTTACGCCTCCAAATAAACTTGAACTGCTCACCCTTCGTTCAGGACATCAATTTTGATGTATGGCTCCCCAAGAGGCCGATCGGTCGTTTTCCGGAAAACAGCTCCCGGAAATGATTTGCTCCTCTCACAAGCGAGACTAGCCAGCCTAACATGTTCATGATACCGAGATAACCACAATGAGAGAATGGTGGGTGGTGTAACGTTAGTTGATATGCTCCGCATGTCCCCATGCTAAGGATGCCCAGAGTACTTCAACCCAATATGTATTATGCGACAATTAGTCCTCTGTTCATAGGTCAAGGTGAATCTAATCCTAGCATAAAGGCGGAGAAAACCCATCACACTATAGTGTTAAAAGCCAATAGTAACATTTGCGTTGGAGATAACAAGCTAGAAATCACGTCTTTCGCACGACATCTTCCGTTATCAAGTCACCAATTGGTGGGTCTATCCTCATCCACCCAAAGGCTCAAGACTGCCGATGATCGGAAAAGGGATCATATATCAATGCAATTGAGCAAATAAGATGGATTCCTAGTTAGACCATCGATCATTTCAAGTACGGACTGCCACTGCTTATACTAGTTCTTCCCGTCTTTGTGCAGACCTCGACTCCAACCAACGCCATGACGGAAATCAACAACTCGGTAGCAAAAGTGAGCCTTGAAAAGCTCAGCGCCACTCGTAAGAAATACGAGGAAGAAGCCAAGAAACGATTAAGCCGAGATGCATCTTCAAAATACCTCCCTTTAACTGATGCTGAGGAGAGTCGGATTCGCTCCTTGGGAGATGACCCGTGGGTAGACCATGAGACGCTCAATCAACGCCCCTCGCCAATTAAAGAAAATTCTACCCACCGCTTTTTCATCCTCGGAGCGGGATTTGGAGGATTACAATTTGCCGTGCGACTTATTGAATCGCAACTGGCCACCGCAGATGAGATTCGAATCGTAGATTCGGCTGGAGGTTTCGGGGGTACATGGTATTGGAACCGGTATCCCGGCCTTCATTGTGACCTTGAAAGCTACATCTACCTACCGCTGCTTGAGGAGACCGGTTATGTGCCGTCACAGAAATATGCCACCGGTGCAGAAGTGCGAGGGCAAGCGGAGCGGATCGCGGCGAAGTGGAATCTTACTGATAGCACGCAATTTCGCTCCGAAGTGAAGAGTGTTGAGTGGGACGAAAATTCAAAACTGTGGAATATTTCCTTCACCGAGAATCGTGGTCCGTCAAGTAACCCGGTTGAGCGTCGGTTTCGTTCCCAGTACGTTTACCTTGCCGCCGGTGGACTTACACAACCACAAGTCCCCAGAATCCCTGGACTCTCGTCATTCTCCGGGAGTCTATTCCATACTGCCCGATGGAATTACGAAGTTTCAGGGGGTTCCCAGGACGATCAGACTTTGACTGGATTGAGCGACAAGCGCGTAGCAGTCATTGGTACCGCCGCCACTGCCATCGGCGTAATTCCTGAAATCGCAAAATACGCGAAGAAGCTATATGTCGTTCAACGAACGCCTGCGAATGTGAAACCACGCAACCAACGTATCACAGATCTGGAAGAGTTCAAAGCTTCAGTGGCCAGCACGAGCGGGTGGCAGCGGGAGCGTCAGTTGAACTGGAACCGCTTCGTCACTAACTCGGCCAAGCCGGGAGAAAAGAATCTCGTGGCTGACGGCTGGACGACCATGCCAGCATATTCTGCGTTGCTCGGCTCTCCCTCCCACGGTATTGTTGATCCATCACCGGAAAATTTAGAAAAGCATGTGTCTGCTTTCCATGAACTAGACCTCCCTACCATGGAGGCTGTTCGAGCCCAGGTTGACAAGCTGGTTGAAGATCCGAACACATCGAATAAATTGAAGCCGTGGTATCCTTCATGGTGCAAACGCCCGACATTCAGTGACACTTATCTACAAACTTTCAATCAACCCAACGTTGAATTGGTCGACACGGATGGTCAAGGGCCATCCCAGATAACAGAAAAGGGTATAGTTGTAGGTGGAAAAGAGTATGAAGTCGACGTTATCGTGTTCAGTACTGGATACCAGCTCTCAACTACAAGAGCGGCAAGCCCCAGCGCGAAGAGCAAGATTACCGTTGTTGGTAGAAACGGCCAGTCACTTGATGAAAAGTGGTTGGCCAATGGCGTAACTACTCTCCATGGTTACCTCACAAACGGCTTCCCCAACCTGTTCTTTACTGGGACATCTCAAGCGACAGCAACAGGTAATAACACATTCATGCTTGGTTTCATTGCTCAACACGTTGCGTTCATCATTTCCGAGGCAGTTGCAAGGTTGGGTTCCCAGTCACGGCCCATTATTGAGGCAACAAAAGCCGGAGAGGAGGCTCATGCCAAAGAAGTTCTACGGCGCGCTCCATTTTTCTCTACGCTTGCCGGATGCACACCGAGTTACTTCAACGGGCATGGTGATGTGGCTGCTATTAAGTCTGAGGAGCAGAGACTCAAGCGAGCTAGGGGAAGTATTTGGTCGGAAGGTGCAAGATCATATATTGATTATTTGGAGCAATGGAGGAGCAAGGGAACTCTCGACGGATTAAGTATAATACCAGCCAGTGGTCCCCAGATTCGCTCGAACTTATAATTTAGCGTCCAAAGTTTTAAGATATGGTCAAGCACTTGCTTGCTCGCACTCAGTTGAACTATCGTAGGCCTTTTATTTATCAAGGCAGCTCTTCAAGTCAGAGGCGGGGAACCTAGGCGCACATCATAAAGTATAGGATAATATATGGCATTATCGGAGTATTGCAACAAAAAACAGCAAATGTCTCAGATAAAAGTAGGTCAAACCCTTTAATCATTACCTGCCCGCGGCGTCCATTGTGTTCGCCTTGGTGGCCGATCACCACCTGTAGAAACTCATTGGAGCACCTTTGTAATTATACATATCGTATCGCTCGCCGCTGCAACTAAAAAAGGCATAAAATGGTCCGATTCTCCTTTCTTGTGAGCGATGAAACTCTCCGGAAAATCCCGCCAGCCTAGTAGTAGGTCTCTTCTCTCTGCAGCGTCCGAAACGGTTGCAGAGGTCTCCAGAAACGTCTCGAATGCGCTTGCGCTCGGAGGAATTGGCTGATTCTCGAAAAAAGCTTTCGCAACGGCGTCGAAGTCGTGGTAAGAGCCCCCACTGCCGCAAATAGCATAACCTCTTTCACGGAAGCCTGCCAAGGCTTCACCTAATTTGATATTCTTCTCGGTCGACTGTCTTTCATTCTCGCCTTTGAGAATTGACATTTGGACAATCGGAATATCGGCGTTTGGTCTCATTAGCGTCATGGGGACATAGACGGCGTGATCAAGCCCGCGCTCTGAGTCTATGACTGGATGGAAGCCGACTGACTTAAGGCGGTGGGCTACTTCTGCCGCCAACTGCGGATCGCCCCTGGCTGGATGTTTGAATTCAAAAGCCTCGCGAGGGAGAATGTCCCTCATGTGCTCATAGTCGTAGAACAATCCTGGATCACTGGCTGAAGTGATATGTGGTTCATCGGTTTCCCAGTGCGCCGAAACTAAGATAATGGCCTTGACGCCATCAAGTAATTTGCCGTGGCCGCGAAGAAGTTGTCTGTATGACTCCTGATCAGAATTTAGGAGAGGCATTGGCCCAGCACCATGAGAAATGAAAAGGCTTGGAGCACGGAGCCCCTTAGAGTTATTCTCAGAGTAGGCCATAGTCAAGGGTGGGTTTCTTTTCAAAGTGAATAGAGGGAGAAGCGTGAGCTGGATGCACATTGTGTAAACCTGCGGATTGTGCATGGCTTTTATATTAATTTGCTCCCGGAAAGTCAACCGACATACTCTGTTCAATTGGAGAAAAATGCGCGACCTATCGGTCTCGCTTGTAACGTTGATGCCAGCCGCGAGACTATGCCAATACTCACATGAACGTATAAGGTTATTTACAGTCGCAGCCCTTGTCCGCTAGCGTCGTAACACTAGAAACCCAGTCATTTTAGATCAGATCATTGGTTGGTTTCGAATCCACATGACTACATGTTGATGCTCGGACTTAAAACACTTGATGCCGAATCTCAAATCCGTGATTGTCTTGACAAATCTTTGACCTGTTGACACCAGGCTGCCGACCATTTGACCGTGTTTCTTGCGTTTGATAACATTGATATCAACGGCGTAACTATGCCCAATACCCCGAATGCTTGTGTGAGCTGCTTTTCTAAGAAGCGACGATGTGACCGTTTGCTGCCAAGATGCAGCCGCTGTAATATGTACAGTGACTTCTTTGATACTCAACAGCGGATTTACTTTGGGGCCATCGCTGATTAAATCCAGTACTGGAGGCCAATGCTCATACAATCATGGCTGCGTGCTGCCGGGCGTGTTTAACGAAACAAGAGTCCAGCATATCTCATCGCGCAAGCAAAAGATGGTGTCCTGTGCCAACTTCTGGTCCCAACCTCAAGATCTCAGAAAACTTCTCATCTCTTATACGCACTTGATCCTCGGCAAGATCGGGGATCCTAGCCTATTCGTGAGCAAGCTACATAGGGACTCGGTTCACTGGTGGCTACCAATAATCGACCCTACAAGACTCGCTCAAGCGGTTTCGGAATACATCAACCAGAGATCTGCCGAGACTGCTGTTTTGTTGTTACATATCTCCCTCTTTGATGCGCAAACAACAGCAAGAGAGGGCAAGACGGATATTTCTTCATCCTCTCTCTATGGTATATGCAATTCCGTCTTTATGCTTCTACGCAAGATTCGGGGTTCTCCAACTGCCAAGCTACAATCAGGCATCCTGCT